>JAQFXU010004221.1:0-14038 GCA_034693705.1 Spatulosminthurus flaviceps
CAAAAGACGCTATAATTTTCGTAACGTTATGGGAAAAACAAAATTATAGCGCCTTTTGGACTTTACCCGACGATATGCTTTTATCTGGGTAATAATATCTATATATAATATTATAGGCAGAGAATTATCTTCCTCAAGGGTTAGCTAAAATTATTGGTAAATGTACACTCATCATTTTAGATTTCCGTATTATTATTGTCTCTTATCAACGTTTTCATCTAACCCGGAAAAGTATAGTCTTGCTTCACGTCAATTAAAAAAAAGTAAATATTGTGCTTTTATTACTATCCAACCCGGAACTCCCGATTATGTGTACGTGCTAATAACGTGTAATAATTATTATAGGAAATAGAAATAGTGCATTAGCAGTATATTCCCACACTAGAACTACGCGTCTCAAAAATCAAGGCCATACGTTTTCCAATACCTTTGAATTTTTAAAAAAATATCTTGCTAATTTAATAATGGCTATTACCATAAGGACCATGCATTATGTCACTTAGGGCTCACCTAAACTGTCCAGCTCCTTCCGATAGTGTAATAATAGGGAAAAGATGGGGAATGAGCGCATTTGCAATTTTTTTAAAAATTGTCATTTACTAATCCTTTTGAGGACAAAATCCAAGCGCGGAGGAAAATAGTATTTAACTTAAGCCATAGATATGCATTAAAAATATTTAGAAATATTTAAATATAATAAATAATAAAAATTTACATTGTATGTATAAGCAAGCTTGAAGCATGAGAAGGGCAAGTTTTTGTGGGAATTGAGTTGTAGTGGAGAGAAAAAGTGAGAAGCGACGAGCCAGAGTGCAATAGTAAATTCAGCTAGTAAATAAGTGCATTGGAGAGCGAATGTAAACAAAGCGATCGTCGTCGTTCCATGAGTCGCTCCTACACACGTACGTCAGCAACCTCACATTCTCCATCCTCAGCACACTTGACTCCATATGTATACACATGTTAAACATACGTTTAACTATAGTCTTGGCCGTAACCCTTGCTTCTTGCTTGGGAGATATTCCATTCCTTCTCACAACCATCTCTCTGCACCCTGCCCTGCAACGTTAAGCTTTATAGCACACTCATGCACAAGTACATAAAACCTCCTAGGGCTGGGAAATCTATACAAATATGAAATAAAATCCGAATTTAAAAAATTTCCATACTTTTTACGAATATCTTTTTTCGGATTCCAGTATTTGACTTATATCATTTTTGAGTATTTGGTCATCGATTTGGCTCCGCTTCAATACCTTTACAAATTCTTCCCTGAACTTACGCTATCTGACGCTATTTTCATAAATGGGTGAAAAATTTCCATGTTTCAAATAAAATTGTAACAATGGCAGTGCATGATGTCAAATATGGTAAAAATTTCCCAAATACGAATAAAAATGAATTTATTATTATTACAGCACAATTTTACAGGGGGCAATAGTTCAAGCCCTTATTTCCAAATTCATCTGGAGTATTAAAAAGTACAACAATACAATGGTCAAAATTCAAAAAAAAAAAAAAACGATATTTTTCCCATTTGCTACAAATACCAATAAGAATGTCACGTATTTGCCATGCAGAGTATAATTTCAACCCAAGAGGAAACATTTTCAGTTTTTTACATTTCAATATAAAATCACCTGCGTATTCCAATCAAGTTAATTAACTCAAACATATCGAGCTTCATCATTATACGTTTTCCTTCCAAATAGTATTCCTCCCGTTTGCACGTTTCTTTGCGCAAGTTTGCATACATTAAGAACGTGAAGCACAAATTACATACATTAATTTAGAAAAATAATTAATTACATATACTTAATTCGATGAGGAAAATGTGATTCTATCCATTTTGCCTACACAAACCATATAATTCAAAGCAGCCTGCATGAGACATTTAGCTAAAAAATGGACTTAACCTTAATTTAACCTTAAAAATCTTCGTCATCCCATTTTTCCTTTAAAATCTAAAACATTTTTGGCCGTTGTTGTCACTTACATAATAGGGCTGCCCTATTAAGTGATAATAAGTAATAATAATATTATTAATGATTATTAAGTGATAAGGCAGCATACAAAATTTTTGACGTAATAAAAGCAATTTCTCCAGTATCTCATCATGTTTATGCAATTATATGTATATTCTGCCTTCAAATTGTATCAATTGAAATCAAAAGTTGAAATCAAAAAATTTCAATTTAAAGTTACATTTGGAAAAAAATCTTCAGCTGAGCAATTTTAGTTGTGGGGGTAACGTAACGTAATAGCAGTGTAAATTAAAAAATTACTTGTAAAAAACAGTTAATTTTGGCGTGGATCCCTGACACGTGCAAGCAATAATGTAATAATTATTACATTATTACATAATTATTACGTACTACTGTATCCTGGGAGCTTGGTCGTACCTCGTACCATAGCATAGTGTCAATGTCATGAGAGAAAAGCATGGATATTTTCTCTCTCTCTCTCTCTCTTCCTCTCATGAATGACTCATGAGAAAAACTACACCACTGGAAATAACTCCTTTCCCTATGAAGAAATAATAAGGAAGGTTCGAGATAAATTAGTGGAACAGGTTAATCATGTATTTGATTCAACTACAATAATTTCCTAGATTTGAAAGTTTTGGTAAGAAAATTATAAAACAATAAAAGTTAATTACATATTATTAATTAATAGAAAGTAAAAATAAATTAAGAATTAATAGTTTTTTTATATAACGAAAAAAATTTTCCTTACATAAAAGTCTCTTCGTTGTTTCGTCCTTAAATTACAAATCTAATGCTCCAAAAAATCTTTCCCTATCTTTTTAAAGGAGGTCACTTTTCCTCCGTATTTTCATTTACCCTTAGGATGGTCAGGGTTTTCCCAGCAAGCCAAGACACGCATGGTTAAGACATGTGATTAATGCTCCAAAGTACGAAGGTATTTTTTCCTTGGTGATTGTTTGACTATATAGGAATTAAATTCGTCCTTGAACTTGACATTTTAAGGGTAAAACTAAGTGGAAATATTTTCTTATCAAATAAATAAAATTATTGGCCAGACTTTGGGTAAAATAGAACTATAATATTAATTACATCTTAGTTTTGCTATTTAGGAGGAAAATAGTAGACATTTTATCAGGCACATCAATTTCTATGTCGAGCCCCTCCGAATAATTGCATGTGTCTCAATGGGAAATTTTTTAAAGGAAAAATTGATTATGTATTTTTTGTTTGTTTGTATATAGATGGAAATAATTTTTTACTATTATCAAAGCTTCAAAATCCAGGCAATTCCTTGTATAACAGTCAAAAAATCAAGTCAAACTAGTTGGAAAATAATAACTGATTTATTCCATTCCTTATAGTTTCCCTTCAACTCTTTATATTTTAGAAAAATATTCACGTATGCAAAATGCTCATAGAGTCCAGAAAATATCCATATTTTCCTCACAGGACATTGACATCGTTACTACAATAATCTTCCAAGGTCTTGCTATGCACACAATATGCATACATGTAAATAAGTGCATATTAGCAGGTTTATTCGCACACACACGAGTTTTTAATTTACCATTTTTCCACTTTCTAATAATGTCCTTGCCTCAAAATTTATTATCTTTTTTAAGTTTGACTTACTGGAATTAAAAAGGCCCTTGAACTTGACATTTAAGGGATAAAACTGAGGAAATATTTCTTTATCTCAATAATTAATTTGTATATTAACATCAATTCAAAAAACGAGTCTATAAGTGCTCGGTGCTTAAATCTTGGAAATAAACATTTTCTTAGGCACATTTTATATTATTTTTATCCATGAAGAAAACGAGTTTTGATTCAAGTCTCGTCGTAAAAAATTAGCACATGTCATTAACATGGGTACTCTTCTCGCTAATGGAAGGCAGAACTGCATGGAGTGATTTGTGACGTTTTTATCATTTGTACTGTATTTTTTATTCCCACATACGGGGAAGCCCATTCCCACTAAAAGAATAAATTTACCAGCGTCATCAGTTCATCATTATAGGAAAAGCTCATTAACTCAAACAGGAGTAACAAACTCCGCTTGAAATGCCCCAACGTCTACGTATATTACTTTTATGTACGAATCTATTGCTACAATGCTTGTAATGCTATCAAATACTTGTCAATACAGTTGCAAGTAAACATGGGCGTGTGAGTGATAAAAACAGAAATAGACTGGTTTTTGCACACAAACGGGATTTTTATTTACCAAAATAAAAATTTCCTTCGGATTTGACCAGGAATAAAAATTGTCCTTGAACTTGACATTTTATGGGTCAAACTGGGTAAATATTTTTTCTCCCAAAAGGAACGGCCTGCTTGTTCGTCCTCCTCAATCATTTTTTTCATTCGCATTTGAAGGAGTCTACAAAAAAAATCTGAGCGATGAAAACAAGTCTGAGTTAAAATTAACATGGATAAGTTAAATGACTAAAATTCAATTATTACCCCTTCCTCGCAGTTTCCAACAATTGATCTTTTCCTTCATTCCATTTTTTCCAGCTGTCCCCTCCCTTAGCTATCATTAGAGCAGTAAAAAATGTCACAATTTTAATCGACCTTCTCACTACAAACATTTTTTAAAAAAACACGTGTAAATGAAAGATAATAAAATTACAAATTTTCCTCGGATTTTCTTTCAAATTCACTTTTAAGTACTTTTTTGACAAAATTGCTTTATTTATTGGAAACTATTTTTGGAAAATGTGGAAATAATTTTTGCCTCGCCCTATTAGTCCAATTATTATTACTGGACACAGCTTAGTGAGCATGAGCTTTAGCTGAGTGATTATTTAATGACGAAGGAAATTGTCTTGACAGGATTTTCCTTATTGTTATCAAATGTCCATATTTAAAAATTTGTTGAGGAAATTCTTGGAAAGGAGGAAATATACTGAAGGAATCATCGTAAGCTTAAATGATAAAAATTGTGGTAAGAAAAATCTTGCGGGTTGGATATTTGCTTTCATTCGAAGGTGTACGACGAAAAATATTTTCATTTCATTTCATTTTCATTTTTGACTTTATTTGCGTGTTATTCCTCATTCAGTACATCAATTGACTGTTCTCCCATGAGTAACACGGTTTTTAAAGTGGATTTTACAATTTACAATTTAGTTAGAAATGCTAAAGATGTCTTCATAATCGTCCTTATCGGACCTATGGACACAGTAATTAGAATTTCTGCTTATCCGGAATAAGTTGTAAGTCAATTGCATTCCCTACAATCTTTCTGCAGTACAGTTACGTGTGAGAGGTGAGGATGGTCGGCAAATATAAGGCTGAAGTTAGCATAGCTCGTTTCCCAGACGTCGGGTTTTAAAGTTGTTAGAAAGAATTTTTGTTAGAAGAAGTTCTTGTTAAGAAATTTTATTCATCTCGACCGCTTCATACGTGAGAAATGAGAAGAAAAAAATTGCCTTGTTTAAATCTTTCAGCCTAGAGCTTTTATTCGATTTGCATGGTTAAGACTAATTTGTGATAATCAAATATTTGGGATGATACAGCGAAAATTGAGCCATAAAAATGGAAATTATTTGTTGTCCATTTCGAGTCTAATTTTGGGGAATTTTTGGGAATTAACTTATGCATGCGTCAAAATAAGGAGAAAAGTAGGGGGAAATTGGCCAATGACGGTTAAATGGGCTTATGCTAATACAAGGGTCATTTTAAGGCTAATATTTATAAGTGTGTTGTTTACAAATCCACATGCTATAATATTATGTCACAAAAAGGTACAAGAACGCAAATGTGTATTTACACACAGAAATTTTATTTTATTAATTGAAGGAGAAATTTGGAGAAATTTGAGAAAAACCAATGTTTTTACAACACTGAAATTCAAATAATTTTCCCACTCGACTATTGCGTGACATTTCTATCCCTAAAATGTTAGCAAAAGGCCTGCAATATTTCTAACGATAAAGTCAATGAAACTGGGAGTGGACTCTCTTTCAAGAACGTGGAAACTGCCCACTTCGACCCCGATATTTTGAATGCTTCGCACAGACTTGTCAAAAACACAAAATTCCCGCCCATTTTCCGGGAATTTTTCCTTCCCCACTTTTCTCATTTCGCTCTCGAGAAGGTCCATACAAATGGGGATACGGAAAGCTTTTTCGAAAATGATTGCAAAAACCAGCATAGAGTCGAACCCTATGAGCCCGTACAAAGAAGCGAATATGGGCTGCTCAGAGAAATATCGTATAGCGTAGCAACCATTAAATATCGCGATACTCATGCAAATTTGCTTTAAAACGTAGACAACGGGACCGAATTTTATGTTTAGGAGTTTCATTAGAAGGACCAATTGCTTGCAGCCCTCGTATGTCTTTTGGAGCTCAGCCGTTCCATAGCGCTCCAATCTTTTTAATTTTCCATCTAGGCTGGACGTGGTTTTCTCGTACAGTAGAATTTGAAGCTCCAGGACGAAAGTTACGGATGTGACCCAAAACACGCCGACGAGGAATTCACAAATGAATAGGATTCTGTGTAGGGCGGGATTTTTTAGTGTGGGCGGTAAGGAATGGTAGACGTGTGTGCTCATTTCAAAATAGTCCACGATAAAGGCTCCACTCGCCATGGTTACAAATAGCAAGCCGGGTAGTACCATTGCAGTGAAGTCCTGGCGCGAAAATTTGAGGAAATTTAGTCTTTTCGTCTCTGTGTGAATAAAATATACAAATAAAATTTTTTGTTCAGAAAGTTAAAAATAAGTTAAAAGTTGACAATATTTGTGGAAATATATTAGCAATATTTGTGGAAATATATTAGCAATATTTCAGGAAAAACTTTAGTAATATTTCAAGAAAAATTTTAGTAATATTTCCGGAAAAAATTTGCCCGTTTTCGAGGAAATATTTGCCAAAAATTATTGTGGAAAAAATTTGCCAATATTTGTGGAAAAAATTTACCAACATTTCTGGGAAAAAATCACCAACGTTCGTGGAAAAAATTTACCAACCATTCTGAAGAAATTTAGTACATGTCTATTTTGAGAGAAATTCAAACATTTTTTGAAAAACTTGTTAAATTTTGATAGCAAAATATTTACCAACACTTCGAGAAAAAACTACCAAAAATTCTGGAAGTTTTATCCCGAATCAAAACAAAAACCAAAATATGTAATCGGCCTAATTTAAATGTAAAATCACAATTGTTTTTTGTCTCCTAACCTTCATCTTGGAAAATCCAATTGAAAATTGCCACCGTCCCCTCTGGTGATACGAAGAAAGCCCGGAAATAACAGAGAGTACCCAAAGTACTCACCAAGCAATACGCGTAGTGAATTAAAAATAATTCTAAAACTATATCTCCTTTGGCCAAGTTAACCCCCATTTGATAGTAAGCAATCGCCAAACGGATGCTATTGATGAGAAAAAATATATGAGAAATTTTTTCCCGAAATTTTGAATCCACCAAATCTATTTTTCCATCCTCCACATTTACCTTGAGTGGCAAAACATTCAAAGACGAAATGAATTTCATGGCTCGAAAGTTATACCTCAAATTCTCTTTAGTAAGCATTTTCTCTATACGTAGAATCAAATTTTCTTAATATTCTTAACAGCTTGGAATTTTCTCACCAACTGATATTTTCTCCAAAAATATTTCCATTAATATCCAACCCGTAATAATTATTTCATTAATCACCGGAAACTCATGCCTTTAAATACCTAACTATGTTCCGAAGCCCAAAGCATCATATTTAAAACAATTAGTTGTATTTAAGTAATGAAGGGCGCTCGTCATTCCTTGAGCGGTTTAACTTGAACAATGCTATTGGGTAAATCAGGAGTAAATGTGTAATTATTTAAATGTTGCTGGGAAATTACGAATCAATAATATTTTCATGCTAAAAATTGCTCCAATTTTCGCCTTTCTCAATCACCACAAATATTAACGGGTCTTATTCACCAAAATAATATTTTCCACCATTTCAGACTTAATCGTAGAATAAATTATTATTACTCAAGAAATATCCACCAATCCATATAACCTCAATGTGTCAATGTTTCAGAAAATTTCCAATTGTTACATAAAAAGTGATTGCTTATTCAATCAAATACCGGAATAATTATTGCTAAATAAAAACCATTTAATTTGAGTACTCGTGCCTTCATTTTTATGTCATTTCGTACAATTCGAAGCTCCGAGAAGAAAATAACAGTAATAATTATTTTTAGCAAACATTTCATAGTATTTATTTTAATTCAAACGTTTACTCAACGTTTCCAAATCACTCAAATAATTACCCCTCAGAAAGCATTGACGTCTCAAGAAGGTTTGATGCGATGTCAAAAGGCTGTTTTATTTTCTTGCAAATTATTAAATGGATACAAATTTTATACGCAGCTGCTTTTAATTTCCCCCAATCTTTTAAAACCCGTGCCAAATTATTTCTTAGTTATGAAATAACAACAAAAATTGTTCTAAATCAAATAGTAATATCAAGGGAATTTGTCTCTGCCCTTAAAATTAAATTTACCACACGCCTGTAAAATTTCAACAACTGACAGTAATAATTATTTCTATGGCAAATATCCTTGAAAATTTGCACAATTTCTACCTTATTTGCAAATTTTAAGTTAATTTCCTGAGATTGGCTCAACGTTGAAATTGTGAGCTTGAAGAAATGGCGTGTGGGGCTCATTTTCTTGATTTTCCTTCGATAGCAAGTTACCAAGAAAATTTGGCAAATTTAGGGTGCTATTTTCTCAAAAGTTCCAAATTATTGGAAATTTGCTCAAAAAATGTATTTTCCTCTCAACTGTTATTTGTATGAAAAAACTTTGGTAGACATTATATTAGTCGCACTGTATTGAATTGTATGACTTTATTAAAGCGTTCTATCCAGGTGAGTACAAAAAGACTGGTCTCCCCTAAGTTGATATAAACACCTAGCTAAATAATAATATATGTACATTACAAAAGTTACATGGGTAAAAAATGATATTATTACTCTATGGGAAAATAATTCGAGTAGATCTTTCCAAACGCTGTCAACGTAACCGCCAATGTGTCGGCAGAATATTCGAGTAAATCTGTCCAAACGCTGTCAACGTAACCGCCAAAATTGGTAATTTATCAACCCAAGTACATTTTTCCAGGAAATTAAAATTAATACTCGGCAATAACAGTAATGAGAATCATCCAATTTTCATGGACTTAAGGAATATGTCGATAAAAATTACACAAGCAAAATTTTCCAATTATTTATGTTACATAAGTTCCCAAAAATGCATATGAGACTTACGTCAAGTATTTACATTGCACTTGAGTGCATGAAGGTTAACTTGTTTCTTATATGAAAATCCTTAAAGGAAACCCCATCAATTCTTACGATTCCTACAAATTTATTTTTGTACTATTAAATTTGTAAGCATTAATAAGCTTACCCAAAACTTTCACAGATTTTTCCTCAGCACTTCCAATTATTTTAATCTAGACAAACTTAACATCAAATTTTAAAGCATCATATGAAATAAACAATTGGAATGAATCTACAAGCAAATTATTTTTTATTTATTTAGGCACAAATAAAAGTGCGTATTTACATTCGAGAGTGCTCATATTAATTTAAAGGGACATACATATTTACAAAAAGCACAACTATTAGTTTTAAATTTGCCAACAATCGTTTCATGCTTGCAAATTTTTGAAAATTTTCCAGAAATTTTTCATAGGTTTGCAAATTTTTGAAAATTTTCCACACATTTTCATAGGTTTGCAAATTTTTGAAAATTTTCCTCAGATTTTCTTAGCTTCGCAAGTTTTTTAAAAATTCTACACTTTCTGAAAAATTTTGAAATCGGCAGTGATATTTTAGCCCCTAAACTAGCAATAGTCCCGCTATATTTCTAACGATAAAATCAATGAAACAGGGCGTGGACTCTCTTTCAAGCACATGGAAACTTCCAACTTTGACCCCTACATTTTCAATACTGCGAAGGGACCTGTCAAAAAATTGAAATTCCCGCCTCCGAAGAAATTTTTCCTTCCCCACTTTTCTCAGTTCACCTTTAAGAAGGTCCATGCAAATAGGAATACGAAAAGCTTTTTCGAAAATAATTGCAAAAACCACCATGGAATCGAAACCTATGAGCCCGTACAGAAATGCGAATACGGGCTGCTCCGTGAAATATCTAATGGCGTAGCAACCATTAAATATCGCGATACTCATGCAAATTTGCTTTAAAACGTAGACAACGGGACCGAATTTCACGTTTATGAGTTTCATAAGTAGGACCATTTGCCTGCAGCCCTTGTATGTTGCCAGGAGCTCGGTACTTGCGTAGGACTCCAATTTTTTCAATTTTCCGTCCAGACTTGACGTTGTTTTCTCGTACAATAGAATTTGAAGTTCTAGTACAAAAGTTACGGAGGAGACCCAAAATACTCCGACGAGGAGCTCACATGTGGATAGAAGAATGTGGAGAGCGGGATTTTTAATTGTGTCTGCTATAGAATGATATAAATGGGTCGTCATTTCGAAATAGTCCACTATGAAGGCTCCACTGGCCATTGTTATAAATAGCAAGCCGGGTAGGACCATTGCTAGGAAATCTTGGCGTGAAAATTTGGGAAAATTTAAGCGCTTCGTCTCTGTAAATGGCCAGTGATATTTTCATTAATAATAAATTCATGCTCTCTTTAGTAAAACGTTTTACTCATCTTTTCCAACAATTTTGTAAATTACATATTTTCCCCCGAAATTTTTCAACCGCCCTTCTCAGAAAATACATACATAATATGCTATGACTGATGCCCCAAAATTTATCGGCTAATTTTGCTTCCAAAATTTTGCAATAAATTTAGCCAGTGAGTTTTCCAAAATGCCAGTAGAAAATTTGCAACAAGTTTTTCCCAAAATTTTCCAACGAAATTTTTCCCAATACTTTATAACAAAGCATAATTTTGAGGAGTTACATATTGCAAAAATGCTACGAATTGAAAAAATCTATACTAAAACAAGAAATGACAAAATTGACACACAATCCAACTTTTTCCCTTACGTACAAACCTTTATCGTTGAAAATCCAATTAAAAATTGCCACCGTCTCCTCCGGTGATTTCAAAAAAGCCCGATAATATGACAGCGTTCCTAAAGTACTCACCAGGCAATACGCATAATGAATTAAAAAATATTCCAAAACCAACTCATCCTTTGAAGCCAAGAAAACCCCCATTTTATAGTATGCAACACCTAAGCGGAGGCTATTGATGAGAAAAAACATATGAGAAATTTTTTCTTGGAATTTTAGTCCTTGCAAATCAATTTTCCCTTCCTCCACATTTACCACAAGTGGAAGAACATTTAGAGCCGAAATAAATTTCATGGCTCGAAAGTTATACCTCAAATTCTCTTTAGTGAGCATTTTTAAAGCCGCAAGAAAGTATTCTTGAATATTCTTCACAGCTTGAAATTTTCTCAAAGACTGGCATCTCTATTTCACCAAAAATATTTCAAAAAATACCCTTTTGCTTCAATAATTTCAATAACCACCGGAAACCCGTCACTTTTAATTCCAAACCATGGATGACTTAAACCAGGATGTTGTAATAATTATTTCAATTGTGAAAAATACCAATGATTATTTCCATGCTAAAAATTGCTTCAATTAACGTGTTCCTTTTTCAATTGCCGTAAATATTACGGGGTTTTGTCGTCCAAAATTTCCCTATATGTACATCCCCCATGTTGGTTCAATTTTATAATAAACGCTGGAAATTTTTGCACAATTGGATAACGTCCCTGGGCTTGTGTCAATACTCAAGCCATTTTCCATTTAGCTATATAGGAAATAATTGTATAATCAATTAAATACATAAATTATTGCTAAATTGAAATGGCTTTTTGAATTTTTTTTATTTAATAATTTGTATGCCATTTTTAGTGCTGAGAAGCTTATTAAGCTGAGAAGAAAATACACAATTTCTACCCGAGCTGCCATTATTTTCTCACAAATTTAAACCCTGAAATTTTACACACATGTCTTATAATTACCCCCATTTTTCTGAAGTGTGTGACAAATTATTTCTCAAATTTAATAGTAAAAATTATTTTTCCAATAATACTTAATTGATGACACGAGTAAATTTTTTGAAAGTAATTCACAATAATAATAATTCCCAAGACAAATATCCTTAAAATTTGACGAAAATATCACCCCGTTTTCCTACTCATTTGATGACAATTTCATGAGGTTGGCTCCTTATTAAGATTCTGTTCGTCGTAAAAAACTGAGGAGTAGCTTTTGGGGCTCAATGTGCTAATTTCCCCACCAATAACAAATTACATGTACCACGAAAATTTGATGATCCTATTTTCTCAATTTTTGAAAATAATTATTGAAAATTTTCTCAAAATTTCTTACCCCAATTTTCTAATTTATTGTTCAGAACTTAGTATATAAAATTTTGCCAAAAAATTTACCAACAAGAAATATTTACTTATTTTTCCACATTAGTTTGTATGATTTCCATCAAATTGTTTACACCCGACCTGCCTTAAAAGTCAAGAGTGTCCGAAGGTCAACTTGTTTTTTAAATCCATTTCAGTATAGGAAACTCTAATGAGACAACGAGTCTTCTTGTGAACGGGGATGTATATATGCAATGCAGTGTAAATACTCGGACATTTAAATTACCTTGCATTTCTCACGTTTTTTCCCATGTCTACCCATCAACTTTAAGTCCAGTCAAGGAAGTGAGAATGTGTAGATGAAATGATAGGGGTTAATTGTGCATTTTATTTAAATGCTAATATCATCATAAAATATCTCGGACCCTCAATCGTAAAAAACATTGTAAAAATATTACTGTTGTCTAGCTAACACGTTTATAGCATGCATTTTATTACGGGATGAGTGTTAACAGGGGGAAGGTTGGAATAAAGGGTTATTATGCAAGTTGTTTACAACACATTAGTAATCACGTCTTTATCAAGCGTTTGGCGAGACTCGTTTTTTCGTGTATGCTGGAACTCTTGAAATCCTTGTGTTTGGTCATTGTACTGAGCTTTTTGGCTCTGTTTGGCCCTGAAGAGGAAAACTGTTCTTTGTAAATCATCATCGGTTCCTGTGTTTACAATGAAAATCCTATGGCTATGATTTGGTGTTCGTTCCTTTGTCAGAATTTTGATTTTTCAAAACGATTTTTAAATTTTCAAAAAGTTTTGAATTTCGGGAAAATTTTGAAATTTGGAAAAAAGGAAGTGTGGGCGACCAAATTTGACCCTTCGGTTTTAATTTTGGTCAACATTTTGAATTCTGGATAAAAGCTTTGAATTTTGGGGAAAAGTTTTGTAAAGGATGCTGTGTGATGGGGTTGCGTAATCAGATGGTGAGCACTATTGCGTAGAGGTACTCGCAGGATCTTAGGATTCTAGGCCGAATAGTGTCTTTATTAATTAAGTCACAAGTTACAAAATGGGAATAGGAATCAGCTCTACAGAGCTGATCCCACAGCTGTTCTCTCTATCTTCCGTCGCTAAGCTCTCCCCTTCTCTCACTCCTCTCCTCTCCTATTTACAAAGTAAGTGCGTGACGTCATCATTGCACTTTGCATTGGACCGGCTTGTCCACACTCTTCTTCTCTGTTTCCTCTCACACTTCTCATTCATGCTTAGCAATACCTTAGCAGTTTTTAACTTTCGACAAAAGTTATGAATCTTGATTAAAATTTGAATTCATGTCAAATTTCTGAATCCTAGTAAAATTTTTGAATTCAGGGCAAATTATTGAATTTTGTACAAATTTTTGAATTCTCAAAAGCTTTAAAGGAGTTTATCGGATTTCAAAATTGGTAAGAAACATGGTGCAGTAAACTCAGGTACCGGAGCAATATTTATCTGAAGGTTGCAAAACCAAGGTTCCGAAGGTTTCAGCACAAATTGAATGAATATTTAACTGAAAGTAGCAAACTCTTGGTTTTGCAACCTTCAGATAAATATTACTCCGGTACCTGAGTTTACTGCACCATGTTTCTTACCAATTTTGAAAGCTGAAAAAATTTCCTTTCAGAATTAAAAT
>JAQFXU010004222.1:0-14037 GCA_034693705.1 Spatulosminthurus flaviceps
GGCCTCTTTTGCCGGTGGCCTGATTTTCCCTCGGCCTTTTTTCCCGTCTGGACTGTTTTTCCCAGGTTTCCTTTACTAAAATTGTATGGCTACAATACACAAGCTCTACTACATAATAAGAAAGTGTAGGAAAAAATCATGTCCTATCATACACTTGTAGTATATTTGGAAGAGTGTAAGAAACTATGTATTCGCAACTGAGTTGACTCATTGTCAGAGAGAGAGAGAGAGAGAGAGAGAGAGAGAGAGAGAGGCCCTATCAAAGCAGATAATATGTGGATCTATGCTCTCAACTGAGGTGGGGTCTAACTCATCAAATCCTCCAAATACCTATGTAAAGCATGAGCACACGTCCAACTTTACAAGTACGTTCATGGAAGCATGACCAAAAAATAATATGTGTATATCTTACACAAAGGAATTACACTGTTCGACTCCCTCTTTAACATTACATGTATACACAGAGCAAGACAAACCCACCATCATCATCATTATCATCGGAAAGCATAACAAAGTCAGCCCTCAAATTTCAACAACAAAGCACATCATTTGTAAAGTTTATGTAAGCTCCAGTTTATGTAAGCATGCTTTTTATGCTTGTACATGCACAGCATAGTGTATAGCACAGTACACATAGTGAACTAGGAAGAACAAGTACTGTAGAATATTATCGAGCTTCCCAATCCGTCAATATTGGTGAGATTCCTCGTAAAATGGTGAATTAAAATGAAAATTCACTCCCTTAGTCAATATCAAGAACATTTATCAAGAATCAATTTTTTCAAAGTATCTCTCTTATTACTACAGTGTCTCTCAAGGTCCTCATCTCGCAAACATTATAAAGGGGACTTTTGGTTTCCCTCACTCATTCTTTTTCATAATTTAGCCATTACTTTTTAAGCGACATTGTAGAGTGGAAGATTCCTCATTTCTTCGTTGTTCCTTATTATTCTTTACGTATGTACATACAGTACAGAGTAATATAACAGTAGTAGTTCATTTGACTATGTAAAAAATATGGTCAATAATAATTTTCCAATAGCTATATGTAATACAAAAGATATGTATGTTATCATCGAGATTTAATGCTCACTCGCCCTATGGAACTTGTTTTCGCAAAGGAATCTCAGGTGGAATGTCCATGAACCAGAACTTGTTAATTTAGAAAATACGCATCTTTTTATGGATGTGTTTTCTAAGTATGTGTATAACTACGTATGAACAATGTGGTGTAACCACAGGTCTCTCATGTATAGTTGATTCCTCTCTTTTTTTTATATATAACGACAGGTATGGGCTGGTATGTAAATTCCTATAGTGATATAAGAGGCCTATAAAGTTTTGCATAGGAAAAAAAAATCTTACATTTTATCATCAAGGAAAAGTTGAAATATATTTTAATAATTATTACGTTTCAATCATCTTTTCATGCATGATAATCTCATGGAAATTAATTGCATATTTGGAGATCAGGTCTGGATCATTTGGATATTTTTTCGAGTGCTACAGCTTGTTTTTCTTTCATGTATCTAAAAAAATTACTACCACCATTCCAATCATTACCTATCACCTACCTTTTTCTCTACGTATTTGGATGTAAATATACAGAGCTCCAGAAGAAATTCTTGTAACTTGTCTCTCTTACTACAAACATTGATTCCTTGTTGAGCATTAAATAGCAAGGTAATCAGTCAATGGTTTTTAGTATCAGTATTCTGTTCACAAGACTAGAGAGAGAGAGAGAGATGTACAACTTAAAATAATGTATGAGGAAAAATATTCACATTTCTTCTTCTTCTATATGTACCTTGTAGTTATATGGGAGACTCCATCTTTTTAATTACCATCTGTGGTGATTTGACTTCGCAGCTCTTATTCTCAGTTAGTATTCTCCCCTGTACATCTCTCTTTTTAGACCTATACGGAGCAGCCTATAATTAAAATAGCTTTTGACGCTTTAAATAAAGGATTTTTTAAAGCACTATTATTTCCAATTTAATTGACTGTAGATTCTAGGAATTTCTCAGAACTTCAACTTTAGACTGTAGATTTAAATCTTTGAAATTGCAAGTGTGTGATTTTATTTGAATATTTTATAGTAATACTACTTGAAAAATGAATATACACTCCAAGAGGTTGTAAGGGTTAATGCCAGATAAACCTGAATAAAAACCACATGTGAATTTTTAAAATTAGTTCAAATTCTGAGCAAGTACTATTTAAAAACTTAAGAGAGGGAAAATTCTCCACATACTTTTGTACAGAACAGCTCTCACATTTTCTTAGAATGGGTTTGGCTTACAAGAAAAAAAGACGGACGGTGGATGTAAAGGGGGAAAAAGATGAGAGAACACTTGTGTTCTTTAAAAATGAATGTAGGTGGAGATTGAAACTTGCTATGAAGGAAAAGAACAAGGGTGGGTTGCCTTTAGGTTTCAAAACTATTAGTAATCTTGTGCAATATTTATTATTACTTTTTTTGTAAAATAAAAGACCCCATTCCCTTTTCCTTGCATTTTACAGCATGTAAATCCCAAAACCTTCTTTCTTTTAGTAGTGTATTTCTATGGAAAAGTTCTCAGCTGGCGTGAGCATGGCCAATATTACGGTGTTAAAAGAGTTGGAAAATATTTTCTTTTTCACGGAAGTTTCACCCATGTAATTTTTTCAAGTGTCGATAGCACGGATATTGCTTATTTTTTCGCATGATTTTTAAAAATCCAAGCACGAATTTGGCAGAAAATCTGTATCTAAATGTTATAGAATTTCACTCAATCATCAGAGTTAACCACAAGGATATTTAAGAAACCCGTGTCCAGAAAATTAACCCTCCATTGCTACAAAAACCACCCTAAACATAGGCAAAAGTCTCCCGTTCTCATAAGCATTAGCGATAGTAAGAATTTTTAAAAGAAACAACTCTTTACCAGTTTCAAATCTGGAGTTATCTCAAAAGCAACAGGGAACAGCAGTTTCTTAGATTTGTCTCCACATAAGTTCATTATAGGTGAGAATATAAGAGTAAGAGATAATTTGAAAAAAATCATGTCCCATAAATAAACTGAAAAAAATCATTTTACTCATCGGAATAAATTAGGTGGTGAAGTATATCCCTGTGTAAACAAACATTATCTCAAATACGATCATATGGACAGAAATGTCAATTCATTGAGGTGTCAAAAATAACACTAAGTAGAGGATTTGAATTGACAAGTGGAAAAAAAATCTATTGCCTTGATAAACCCACTACAACTTTTGAAGACAATGAAAAAATTGCATCCTTAAAGCTCTCAGTTAGAAAGATTATTGGGATGGGGAACGGAAGGCTGATGTACATCTGATGGATCTTAATAATTGTGTATATGAGGACTTCACAGTGTGTGTGTGTGTGTGTGTGTGGGTGCCAAGAAAATGTCTATTATTGTGGTATCGCCATAAAATAGCTTTTGTCAATTACTTAAATCGAACTGGGAGCGGAATAAGATGAGAAGCTACTTTAAATCTCACATTTTCATCAATGATGAGGAGATGAATGGGCGACGACGGGCTGGAGGGAGACAACAACATATTTATTTACTCTCTCTCACTCATTCCTTAAACATTTCCTATAAAGTCAATAGTAATAATAATAACAAGTAGAAGCGAACAAAGCTTTCCCTGTCTCCGTCTTTTTTTATTCATATGAGAAATGAAAAAGAGACAGAAAGGGTGGTGTCTACTTCTCCTCATCACACACATCTTCACCCTCACAGTCTTTGCAATTTCCCACTGCTACACACTAAAATGCGGGGTCAAAGACAACCAAGGGTGCTCGAGGCTTGGGTGTTTTTCACTGCCCTTACAAAAATACCTTTTCTCCACAAGCATTATCTTGTAGATATTTAAATAGCAGCAGTAGCCTATAATTTTTTTAGAGAGAGAGAGAGAGCAATTGATAATAAAAAAAGCATTTAGACCATGTATCGAGTACTTAAGGTAAATGATACGTCAAATAAAATCACTATCAACGGATGAAGGAGCCTCGGGTTCATACGTAAACACTATACCCTTCCTTTGGAGTTCCTCTTCCTGAGTTACAATCAAAGTTGTTCACGTCTCCAGAAAATCTACCTTAAAAGAGACCATTAGTTAGGCTAATGCATGTTATAAAAGACTGGGAGGAAGATTTACAGTTGAGACTTAAAGTCAGGAGGTATTCATTGCTCCATTTACATCAAGATGAGTTAATGGAAAGGCCTAGGAAAAGATTTGTATCACCATCAACGCTCGAATTAAATACATTGCTAAGTTGACATAGTATCCGTATACAGAGAGCGTGTAAGGAAGTCAAATGGAGAATTCAATGTAAATCAATGACTGAGGCTGGAAAGGATGTTAAAAGATTTGGACAGGGGTACATGTCAAGTGCTTGGATTTTACAGGGAGAGAACAAGACGAGAAGGGGTTATATATATTTTTTGCTCCACATTTCCAACCGATGATTTTCCCTTTGCTTTCAATTATTTTCGACACGTGCGCTTTTCTCACTCTCAATAAGTTTGGAACGAAAAGTAATTTTTTCCTTTTTCCTTCGGCGACGGTGTTCGGGTGTTCAATTTATGAGCTCATTCCTTTACCGGGCTAACTGCTTTTGCTGATTTTTACGAACCCTAATCTTCCTCCCTTTCCAACCATCTTCTCTCTCTCTCTCTCACAGCCCTCGCACCCAACATACAAAAGAAGCGAGAAATCCATTTAGCTTCCTAACTCTGCTTCTTCCATCCTGTACTAATTACCCTTAAGGCGATGTAAGTTAGAAGTTCCTATTTAAGCCTGCTGTATATGTAAATATGTAAACCATGTGGTCATAGGTTAAGCTACTACACTGGAACTCCAATGTTTTCCTAAGGTATATTAACCTCAAAGAATTAAAAGAAAGTTTGGATATGAGTCAAAGTTAGATATATACAGAAGCTCAGATGGCCAGGGCTCTTAACGGGTTCATGTCAATCTACAGGAACCACCTCTTTTCCTGGCATGGACCCCGCACTGTGGATAAGTACAGAGAACTAAAATGTCGTAGAGTGCGGATTTTTACAATCATTCCCACAGACACCATAAAGTCCCATGGATGGACTCATAAAATGAGCCAAAGGGAGTCAGTCTGAGAATGTAAAAAAGAGGAACAATGGCTAAAAGACCCGCATTGGATTTTACGAGTAAGTTAAAATCCGATTCTATTTTCGAGATACACATTGTCATGAGATTCCACTCTCATTGTGTGTGTGTGTGTGTGTACATTCTGCGAGACCATTACTCTTCGGATGTTGTAAGGAAACGGAAGGAAACACAAATGAGACAAGGCCTGTGTTCATCAAGTTATATGAAGACCATCCTATGGTTCTTCCATTTCCAGAAAAGAACTTTCCCATGAAATGCATTGCCTATCCAATGCAACGTAATATTTTCACACGCAACAATCAACTCATTTTGTAATATCAGTGAGGAGGTTCCTTCATCATTTATATTCATTCCATTAATATACTTTTATTCTCCAGTCCTGCCTAAAACATACGTAGAATCATTCATTACCGCTCCTTCCTTCTTTTTCTTCATTCATTCATTCATTCATTCCCTGGCAGTAGAAGAGTGTAGAGTTTTCTCTATGTATAGTATGAGTAAAAACATGTGTTCTACACACGTGTGTTTATAATCTTCCTCACAAAAATCCTATATATGTGTGCAAGACTGGGGGATTTACTCCTTGGGCAATTGTCAAGAAACCAAGAGGAAACAAGTGTTTCGGTCTAATTTTTACATGCTCTTGAGAATCCTCCTGAATTTTCCCACCGTTTGAATTCTCTCAGAGTAACATAATTACAAGTGGATGAGGAAATAGTAGAACAGTGTGGCTGGAGCTCCAGCCACATGCACCTCATCTTTCAGTATCTATAAGGGACTCGCTCTACTCCAACATTTCCAACTGTGAGAAGTCTTCACTCCAAGGCTATAACATTTACACTGCGTATACATACTTGTAATAAACCGGTAGTTGAATTCATGGGTACTTCAGAATGGTAAATATCGGAAGAGAAGATTAAAAATGAAGGATATTGCAAAGACTGGTGGTGGTGAAACTGGTTTAACAAACAACGATCATCCGGCGTCAACCTCCTGCCACCATCACTCAAGAGCCCGTTAACTTCCCCTCAAACCAGGCCTTGTACACGGGTTGTTCCAGCATATACGAACCGTTATTAGTTCTACACAAAATTTATGCACATGTCTACATGGTTGTATAAGGAGAAGAGGAAGGATTTTTGGTGCCCTTTAAAAGAATCAGAGGAACGATGATTGCTTCAATTGCAAAGTTTCAATAGACATTCCTTTCCTTGTCTATTTCCTCCTCCCGTCACTTTTCCTTTTGTCTGTCTTTCATCTGACTCTATCGCAAAGATCAAGATATAAAACTTTGCTGTTTCTCTCTCTCTCTCTCTAAATCTCACTCTCTTCCTCTCCTTAAATATATTTTCACTCCATACGACATTTCCAAGTCGTATTTCCAAGATAGAGTCACCAATCTCACCACAACTGTCAAGTGAAGTTGTGTGGTACAGTCGGAGACTCTTTGCACCATGGGTCCTCCAAAGTTAAGTGAATTTTAAACTCTATCGTGTAAAACTCGCTTATGCAATAGCTTTTACACTGCTTCATCCACCTATTTGGTAGGAATAAAATACTGGAGAAGAGATTGAATATGTTTCAAAGGGAGAAAACATTTTATGCTATAATAAATATCTCCTCATATTTTCACACACATGTTATGCCTCTCTTGTCAAAAACTCACATATATAGGTTTTTAGTCTCCTAGAAAACCAGTGAGAGAAAGAAGGGAAAAAATGTTACAAGTTCCACTCTCTTTTTCTTTAAGGTTTTCATTTTCACGTCACTCCCCACCATGTCATCCTTGAGTCATTCCCAAAAGAAATCAACTTACAGTACTGTCATATTATTTGCTAGAGCAAAATTCCTTCTCTCCATCTCCATATGTTAACTATACTGCTATGTCTGAAACTTCTTGTATATTTTCAAGAAGAAGATAAAAAATTAACGTTTTGAAAACTTTTTCAAGCCAATATTGCTTTTGCTCAATGTCAGTCCATATGCCCAGGAGAAATAGAAGCGGTGAATATATCAAGCTTTTTTATTACTCATCCCGTTCTTCGTTAAAGTCTCTCTCTCTCTCTCTCTCTCTCTCTCTACTAATTTGCAGAACGGAAATATTCTTTGAATTTGTTTTTTTAAATCAACCCTTAACTCAAGAATTAGGAGGTGCCTGAAGGTGGAAATTTTTTTTTCATATTCTCTTCCCTCTGTCCCCTTTCCCATAAAAATTCTATAGTCCTTTGCAAATTTACGAATAATGTATTTTCAGAGGGGTAGAAGACTCATTGTTTCCTCACAGTAAAAGCTTCTACGGTATAAGAAAAACAAAGTGAACCGGAACTTCTCCAGACATGGATGTACTTAGGTTTACATACGTACCTAGTTATAAGGAAAAATCATGTGACTTCCGTCACTTGAAAAGGAAACTCTTCCTTCTGAGGAAGTAGACAAAGTTAAATATATTTTCATACTAAGTACACATTTCTACTGCGTCGCTCCATAGTATAGTAAAAAGCATGAGGAGGACGAAATATGAGCCTACTTCCGATGCACACAGAGATCCTCACAAGTTGTCCCTTCTGAGAACTTATGTCCGTTTTAAAGCTTTCATATGTAATGTTCTTCATGTTGAAGGAAAGCCCCCAGTGGTTTTAAATATACATAGTCAGAAAAGTATGTAGCTCCATAAGAATAACAAGGGCTTCACCATGGGTATGAGAGTCAGAAGAGAGGGTTATTTTTGTAGGACACAAATTACCTTGAAAGGTTCATAGTTTTACGCTCGTATTGATATGAAAATAATTTTTATTAGATAAAAACGTAGATCTTGTATAAAAAGAATCAAAAGAAATAAACTTTCCCTTTTAAATCTCTCCCGACTCTCTTAGTCTTCACCGACAAATAAAATGCTCATTTGAATGATTCTGTAGTCACAGCATCCACGTAGATAAGTTGTCAAGATTAATAGGAATAATTTGTCGGGAAATTTCATATTCCGCTCTCTAGGACTTTTCATAAGTTTACACACACACACACACACACAAGTTGATTTATGGAAAGGATAATTAGCGAGTAATAAAATCCCATCTACACAGGTCTACACAGGTTCACTTGGCATGGCTACAGAGTGCTAATGGTTAGGATGAAGGAATGAACATATGTACGTAGTCATGTTTGTGTGTGTGTGTGTGTGTGTGTGTGTGTCTACAAATGCAAATAGTTGGGACTCTTGAGGCAAAGTTCTAGAAGAGGATGTGTTTGTACACATGAGAAATCCCTTGGGTCGCTTGTATTTACGTATGTAGGTAAAATTCTATGTAATAACTTGAACATACTTTGAAGCCATAAGCAAGGAGCAGTTGTTCAACAGGTGGACACTTGTTGCTCTTTTAGTACTAATACTCACACATGGAAAGGCCTGGCTTTTGACCATTTCCCTTCATCCCATATAGGAATACATAGTAAATTTGTAAGCTATGGATTTTAGTGTAGTAATTATTTATGCATTGCAGTTTTAAGCATCTACAACAGCCTATAGGTAATATTTGAAAGCCATGTTAACATTGAGAGGCCTTAAAAACAAATATACAAGAAAACCACAAGGTTTTTGTGACAAAAGATTTTTTTAAAATAAATAAAAATAAATAGGAATAGGAAACATTCCATTATAATGATTTCCATAGTCTTGATGAGACACTCACTCAGACAACTTTCCCTTCTTATCTGTATTTATAGACGAGGGATGTATGGGATTGATTTTTTTGGGGGGGTTTTGTGTGAATGAAAAAGTAAAAACTCACTTTTTCCACGGAAGACTTCCGGTGGTGCTTTGGGTACTGCAAGAGCCCTGGAGGTAGTAGCAGACACGAACAGTGATGTTGTTGTACTCAGACAAAGTAAAAGAAATGCAAAGCACTGAAATTTCATAATTTTTTGAATAGTTGCTCTCATCCTGAGTTAAATGACTCTCCACTCCGTTACTTCCCTCCCCCTTTTTTTTCTCTCTACACCAAAGTCCAGTTGACGTATTTAGAGCAGAGAATTTTACATCTAATAATTATCAATTGGAATTGCATTTCATTCTCCCACCAAACTGTATCAAAAGTTTTTTATATGTTTTTTTTATCTAATCCTCCTTCCATACAATTTGTGCAGGATAATTCCGTAAGGGAAAAAATAATTTTTTCCCTCTATGTATGTATGTGTAGAATAGTATAAAGGCGGTAAAAAATATTTTCCCACAATATTTTCTCCAAACTGTTAATAATTAGAGAGAGAGATCATGGTATATTTTAAAGAGGAGATTTTTTTCTCTTTTGTTTTGTACGTGGAGACTTTTTTGTGTGTGTGATTCTTCAACTTTTTCAAGCTAAAGTTGGAGTCTGAGATGATTATATAGTTTATTGCACGTTAACGGTAAGAAGAGTAGAATTTGATTGTTGTTGTTGTTGTTTTTAAATGGATAAAATTCCTCTCCTCATGTGCTGGAATTTTAGTCATTCACACTTTTCCACCAAAACTTGACTATATTGTGTAAGGAGAATTTAAAGGCAAACTTCCGGTTGTGTGCGTACGTGATACTAAAGTTATCACGCTAGTTTCACTTATTATATTTTTTCTCTCTCTCTCTCTCTCTTTCCCTCTCTTGAAAATATCTTAGGGAAATCTTGGCGTCTTCTTCAAAATATCACGTTATATATTTTTCTCCTTCGTGTAAATTATTTACAAGAGGATTTAACTGAGAATTAATGATTATTTTCGAGATTGAAGAATTTCTTGATTTCCTATTTTTTCTTGTAATACTTTGTAAGTTTCTGTTTCATTTATTTTGTGTACTCAGTTAGTTTCCAAAAAATTGCTTGTAATTTTATCACATTTGCTTGACTCCGTATCAAACTATGTGAAATAAAAAGCAATGATAAGTTTTCCACAAGAGGAACGACAACAATAATAATAATAATAAAGGGGAATTTTCAATCACACCTAAATATTTACAGAGTCAGACTATGATATTTAGGCATGTGGAATGTGTAGGTTGTTGAGCTCTTCTAATAAACGTAGGGTAAATTTCACCGGACGCGGTACGCCGGGGATATTTTGGTTAATAAAATTTTTCTCTCAATTGTTGTAATTTGAAGGAAAAGACATCCCAAAGGAACTCGCATGTTGTTCAAACTTGGAAGTTCCCAACTCATCATTAGTTTATTCTTTGGCTATGATTTTGTCTTTTTTATTTTCCGATTTCCAGTCCAGTAATAACATTTCCATGGGGAAGACAAAAATAAAATGTTTCATAAAGTTTTTTGACTACGTCGAAGATAAGGAATTTTCTTCTCTTGACATTTCCAGTTGCTTTTTTTTGCCTTGTATTTGTTCCAATGGAAACTTTTATTGCTTGGGCTCCTGATGTTGCTCTGCTGCTGGAAAGGATGATATGAAGTCTGATGAGGGAAGGGGTTTTTTTTCTCTCTGTATTTGTTCTTTTAGAGCTGCTGCTGCTGCTAAGAAAACTCCCTTGGTTTCCCCGATGCGATGGGTAAAGAATTTCTCTTCCTATTCAATTTGTATAGTGTTTTTAATGGGTATAGTCGTGGCAGGAATGCGTGTGTGTACGTTGTGGAGGTTTGGATGTCCGGATTTTATTCAACTTGACCAGTCCTGCATTAAAGGGGGTAAGAAAATTGATTATGAGAGGAGTATTGAAAAAAAAGCTTTTTTTCAATTTTCTTCACATGGCTGGCGGCTATAAAATATTTCTCACAATAATTTGTTCATACACCACGTTGACAATCTATAACTTGAACATTGCTCATTGTAAATGTATGTTTGTATTACAACAATTATACACAAGAACTTGGTATTCATTTGCTCTGGAACTTTTTTGGAGAAGTCCAAGTAAATAAGAGAATTTTCATGTCCTTTCACCCTTTCCTATACACTTCAATGCTTCTGGGCTCATTTTGTACAGTAGATATTTATAAATAAGCCTTGTTTGTACCTTTCACGTTCTATATAAAGATTCCATAGTTATATTTGTCTTCACAGTAACTGACGCCCTAATGAGAGTTCAACTCTCCGAATATTATTCGTCTCTTTTGCTCCTTATAATTTTTCACAAGCGGTTTTCTCACTCAGATTTAAATAGTATTGGGGGTTTTGTCACGATTTACAAACAAATGAGCCAAGGATGACTTACTCACTTGTAATTTTTTAACACCTTCAACAAACACAGGTACACCAAACTCCCAGAAAACTTATTATGTCATCGAGAAAAATCCCCAATGAGTTTTAACTTCACCCTTAAAGTCATAGTACTTGGAGGTACACAAGATCTTCATGTATTCCTATATGGATAAGAGGCTGTGAGAGCCATTGGTAATAATAATCATAATAATAAGAGCAAGGAATAAAAACAGGAAATCAGTGCATATCCTAACTCCTCCACGGATGCTGCACCACTTTGTCAGAGTAAACTGAGAATCTCACTCAAGTCTCACAAACGTATGTGCTGGTTGTATATGTTGCGGGGATAAAAAGAGGACAAGAAGAAGTTGAAGTTGATACAGGTGAAATTTTTGAGGGAGTGGGTTTTAACAAGAGAACTTTAACAAGAGCTACACAGAGACAAGGGAAAACTAGGAAAATCCAATGGGCAGTTTTGAGATGGTTACGTGAGCACACTGTGCTGGAAACTGACTGGATCACAATAAAGTTGGAGCCTGGAAGGAGAGTGAGAGAGAGAGCAGGTAAGGGGGAAAAAAGGTAAGGTGGAAACGTTAGTTGGTCGGCCAAAAGAAGTACACAATGGCACTATGCGTGGAGAGAGAGAGAGAGAGAAGCCGTGGTCGTTATTAATCACCGTGGGCTCTAAAGTAAAGGAATTTCAATGCCTGAGGCATATTCTTATAAACGCTGGCGAGGTCGTCTCCAAAGACGCTATGTTATTCTTCCATCCTCAAGAAATACACTTGTTCGAGGTTTATACTAAACAAAACTGTATTGGAGGGATAGTCAAAACTCTGGTTGCATCCAGCCATGCACATTTATACGTACACACACGCAGACACAGAGATTTACTAACAGGTATAATCCTCATATATTATAATTATATCTACGTACGTACATACTTGACGGCAATGAAGATGAAGGAGAAGAAGAAGAAGATCCCAGAACAATCATATACTATATGATGTTCAAGAGTTATTGAAGCCAACCATTTTGCACGAAAGCTATCATTTTCGTATGCACGATGCTATTGTTTCCATCTCTCTCGCACTCTCTACCTCTACTATCCTACTACGAGCTATAAGAGATACCATGTGGAGTCTACAAACATACTATAAAAGAAACTTGAGCAGATCATTCCAGCCCTCGCGTTTCATCTCCCTCTTCTTCCTACCCATACCAATCCTCCAATAAATATAGTGGTCAAGAATGGAGAGCCTCACAACAGACACACACACAAAAGAAAAACTTCCAAATCTTCCAACAGCTTCTTCTCTTTATTGAAAAAAAAACTTTAAAGTATGTGTAGTACACCAGAAAAATCCATACATGTTCTTTTTATGCAAAATCCTATAAAATCATTTGTAGCTAAACACCCTTAGCTTATGTACATTCCAAGAATGAGTTAAAACTCAGGGGGAATGGGAAGGATTAAACAAGAAAAATTCCTGCCTTTATATTTACAATATTTTCAAAGAATACCTTTAATTTCTTCCTGTTCATATAAACAGGTAAAAATTTTCAACGACATTTTTCCGAGTAGTATAGGAAACTTAGGAGAGGTTAGCATTGTAATATTGTAAACATAAGAGGAGAAACAAGTCTATTTTAAGTAGAAATCATTTCCTAGAATTCGTCTCCTCTTGACCAAAAATAAACGTCTGGGAATTAGTTGAGTGTGAAAGGATTTTTGGTATAGGCAATAATATATACACGTACAGTTGTGGAGGTCCTATTGAAATCCCTAGCATATAACTTGGGTCCTTATGGAACCAATAGGTAAATTATGTATAGGTAAAACTTGGAAATTAGTTGAGTTGTGCATTTGAAGCGTCGAGAGGGAGAGAGAGAGAGAGAGAAACTGAGCGCTTGGTAATAATAATGCACCTTATTTACTCCCTTCCCTCCCAAATTTATCTATGATGCAATGGGTCATAATCTTTTTTTCAATTTTTTTTTCAAATGATTTTACAGAAGAGTTAGGCTCTTTTAAAAAATCTCCTATTATGTCTTTTACACCTCAATGAATGTTTCTTCAGATTTAATTCTACTTACTCACATTGGAATGAGAAGCTTGTCTTTGTGAAGGACCATTCAAATGGTCGTTAATTAAAAACTTGAGACTAAACAACTTACCACTATTTATTGACTTTCAGAGAGCTTTTGATAGTATTCCTCATGATAAACTCTGGCGAAAATTCTACGTGATACGTTACCGCTTATAGCACAAAGGTAATTAATACCCATCTGTCATTACTCTAAAGCCAAGATAAGGGCTCAAAATGACGGAGCTCCACAGTTCTTTGACATCACTGTAGGAATTTTACAAGAAATAGTCCTCACTCATATGGAGGGCAGGAAATGGTAGTGTTAATTTCTATATTCATTGGAATTACATCAAGCGCATAGTAATAAAAATAAAAATAATGAATAGTATGAGACTTATTTTTCTCCTGCGTTCGCAAAGTAATTATGAACCTTTAATTTCCAAGGATTTCTGAGCAAAAATCTTCAAGAGCCTCTAATAATTAAGGCTTGACATTCCATCTAAATTCTCTATATAGTTTTAAGTCAACGGAAGTATTTGCAATGTAAGGGTGTGCTCACATAGAACCTTTTCCGTCCGTAACCGTAAGTTTTTTTACGGTACGGAAGAAACCACTCACA
>JAQFXU010004223.1:0-14035 GCA_034693705.1 Spatulosminthurus flaviceps
AAATAAAGGAGGAATAAGAAAACTCTGTCAGACCTGCGGGTATATATCGGAGTATAAACCCCCCATTTATTTATTTTATTTTATTTAATGTTTCACATAATATATGTATGCTTAAAACTAGCAAACTGTTGAGAATCCACGGGTGTTCATGTAATGGCAAAATTAGTGGACAAGAAAATTATTCCACACATCCGCTAATAATGAATGTGAAATATTTGAGCGGGAAATTGTGGTAATTTACTTCAATTTCATCACAGTGAACAATACTTATATGTATTACGGCTTTCTATATATGGGAATGGGAATACTTAAAAGCCCCAGAAATCACCATTAAATTTACATAGTACTGTCATACTAATTTATTTCCTATGGAGAAAATGATAAAAATTATCCAATAATTTTGAAAACTGCGTAAATATTTATTAAACATTAAAGTGGGAATGGCTTCTTTTTGCATTATAAGGTTTCCAATAAATGGAAGGACAGGGTTATATAAATTCAATCATTACTTCTCATATAAGCATTCAGAGGCAATTATATCCACATTATAAGGCTTCACTAGTATCATTACCTTGTCAACGTCTCAGCAGGGGAAGGAATTTCGGAAATTTTTAATTATTCTGCCCTACATTTTCCTTGTAGTAATACAATAAGCTGTATAATGCCTCTAACTAGAAACTTCAAAGTTGTTCGTACATTTGCGATGAATGAAATATAAATCAGTGAGTGAACGAGATTTTTTTTCTAACAAGTACTCCAGTTTTCCACTACTTTAAATACTTTACTATTTGAAAAGTTTTGCAAGGAAATTGGAAAATGGCAACGTTCATAATATATTCTTTTATTGATTTACTTGCTATAGTAAAATGTACAATAATTGTGAAGTTTCTAATTAATTAAAAGCTTCTTGAAAATCAATTTATTAAAGCTTAATTATTTGCCTATATCTTTAGCCAAACTTTCAACCACCCACGAAGTCATCCATTTTCACCCATTTTAATGAAATTATTTACATAAAATTAATTAAAATTTGGTTAAGGAATTTGAAAATGCATGGCTAATGCGTCGAGGTAGTAATTGGAACGTGAGGTGATTTTATATAATTGAATTTTATGAGCAATTAAAGAGAAATGAATATTAATTTAAAAAAGTATCTACGTTATTTGTTTTCAACCATTTAAGCTAGTCTTCGGCGTTTACAAATATTACATAGTCATGTCTAGTTCAAAGTACCTACAAAGTTATGCCCGTAATTAGTAGAGATAATTATTAAAGTTCTAGGAGAAACTTAAATAGGGCTTAAATATAACCAGAAAAAACTTTATGGTACCTATAAAAATAAACGCAAGCCACTTAAGGAAGTTCCATTGCCTAATTAATTGAGTCACCATGCCAGCACGATATGAGGTGAGTGAATCTCTTAATTGAAATTCTAATCAACCTTCGTAAGTACCTTAATTAATTGCCTTTATTTCACATACTATTTGTAGCTAATTAAATTTTCACATGGAGAGTTGCAGAAGATCGGGCAAAATGAGGACTTAAATTTGCAAACCCGTCCCAGTAGTGCTTCAGTACATAAGAAACTCACATCACAAGTTACACTGCCGAGTTGAGAAAAATTTCCATTAAAAATGTATTCATCAACGACGAAAGCGTTCATGTACAAAGGTTTCATTTAGGGCCAGTACCTTTGTTGTAGTCCTTTTGAATGGGACCGCAAAGAGCAATTTTTCGGCGTTAGTAAATCTCGGAGGAAGATCGCGTACCAGTATTTGAATCTCTTATTATTGGTATTTCACGAAATGTTTTTTCTCTTTCGACTGCTGAGTCTTGAGGAAGAGGACAAAAATTACAAAGTTTATCGTCCATTTCTGATTCTCATGACTGTATGCTTCGCTAGCCCTGTTTCCTTTCAGTTAATTTTCATGTGGACAAAAGAAGATTTTCCACGAGTCATTCGGCTGGTGAACAAATATACGGAATCCTTCAGAGGTAAAAATATATGCAAATAATTGATTCATATTTTTCCTTTGGGTGGATCTTCCATTATTCTCATTCACATTAATAATATTTTGTTCATTCACAATTTTCAAAATTTATCAAAACAAATGTTTTGTTTAGTTAGTTTAAAATTATTTTGAGTAGTAAAAATCTACTTGTTGTGAATTCATTCGTTTTCAGCAAATTATCAAGGTGGACGAATGAGGAAAAAGAAATTTTTCTTGATCTTTGATGACTTATGTGGAGCAACTTTAGTGGGATTATATTACGATATGCTAATAATTATCATATTAGGTCTGGCGTTAGGAATTTTCATGCCAGAAAATCCTTTGTTTTTTACCTCCTTAGTAGAAGATCCGAAAGATGTCCACGTGATTTTTGGCATTCTTCAGGGAATGTATTTTGTTTATATTCTAATGATTACCTTTGGAACTACCATGTGTTTGGGCTTTCCAATAATACCTTGGGCATTCCACGGACCCTCAATACTACGAGAAATGACGTGAGAAGAAGATTTGACTAAGCTTAATTTAAGCTTCAGTCTGTTTCTTCAAAATTATTGCCTTGATTATTTTTACAGACCTGGTAAAAAAATCTATTGGTGCAGAAATTCCTTGAGAACCGGAACATTGTTTTACAAGGAATACCCGCGCTTTGTCCTCGTTCAGAATCGGGTACAAGAGTATTTTAGCCCGGCAATTTTACCATTGGTGCAGGCAATTATGATTACCGTGGCAATATATTCTCTGTATGGGGCCATTAAACTATTTGGTGTGATACAAAGTATGATAGGACTCCTTGCAATGGGTGTTTTAGGGTCGATATTCATTCTTTTCACTTTAATGGGGGACTTTAATGAATCTTCAATTGAGCTCATTCGAAATTGGGCTCCTCGGTTGGGCAGTAAATTGACTGCTAAAAAATTGAAATCCTTTCGTCCGATTCAATTTAAAATTGGATCCCAATATTATGCTGACAAGGGTTTAGTTCTAACAATGTTTTCCATCATTCTTGAAAATTTGGTGGGTCTACTCATGTTAAAATAATCAAATTATTTTCAAGAAAGTTGGAGCCAGAAGTTTGTATGTACAAGTTCGACTCACAAAAATTTCAAAATGCGTTTCATACATTTTACTACCGTACCTATATATCAATATATGGCAAGCCAATAGGAGGATTTACAAATTCGTTCAATATTTGTCGATGTTTGGCTCAATGTTATGCACAGGATACACATATGTAAATGTTTACTTAAAATGGGTCTAATGTATGTATATCAATAAATTTTCTTTATTATTTCGAGTCATCATCTTACAAAAGTATTGATCATTTCTTAACAGCTATTGAATGTATGGAAGAGAGAGAGAGAGAGAGAGAGAGAGAGAGAGAGAGAGAAAGGACGTGGATGGAACGCTTAATCTGATATTGTGGAGTCGGTGGCGGTATGCAGATCGAGTATTCATAACATACGTAGTTCACCTCGTCCAGGGTTTGTTGATGACAGTCAAATCAGTCCTGAACTCTCCATAGCTTCTTCCGAGTGCAACCGTTCTCCCAGCTCCCCTTCCATATATTCCGCAACAGCCTGTGTGGTGGTCTTATCAGAGTATATCGAATCCATTCCATTCCCTGGCCGAGGCCAGCCACCACTAGACTAAACTGGCTGTTCATAGAATATAATATGTTGTAAATTACTTTACGGCTTTTAAAAATCTTTCACCCTGAGGGCATGTTATTTGGATAATATATTTGGAGGGCCATTGTTTTAGTAGCGACGATGATTTACTCCTACATCGACCGAAGTTATGATTTGCTGAGTATATAAGCTGTTGGGGGTAAAGAAACGGTTATCTGGGGTGCTATATTATCCCAGTTCAAATGTACCCATATTTCGATTCATTTTAAACCCCCACTAGCCCGTTTGGAGGGTAAGTCAATGTTGTACCTCACCTTTCCGTCATTTGTAGGTACAATTTTATGGCCTTATAATAAAAATAATGCGATTAATAGCGCATCCAAAAAAAAAGTAAGTAATTAAGTAAGTGTGGGAGGGGACCACTGACCGCTGCAATGCAAAGTAAGTCTCTCTATTTAATCAAGTTTAAGGAATTTGGCATTTTGCCCTATTGTGGCAATAATAGCAGTATTAGTGGAGGGAAATTGTTTTTTGTGAAGATGCATCTGACTATGATGATCTGGCAACCAGTTTGAGACAAATTATATCATTGTTTCACTTTTGGACAAATTCGCCATGTCCGGTTTTGAAGTAATAGGACTAACTGTGCAATATTTAAAATGTTAAAGTAGGTCGGAGAGACAATGATGTTTCCCCCTTTGTAATCAATATTTAACAAGTAAAACTTTTAAGTCTATTGGTTTGTGTAAATTACAAAACCAAGGGATATTTGAATGAGGGAACAAGTGCTAAAAGAAATTACAGAGGCACATTGAGTGGCTCGTGGAGTCAATAAAATCGTCAAAAATGAGGGTGTGTAAGAACTAAGAACAAATGATATACTCTGGAAATAAAGCATGTAATTTAAATTCGGACTCGAAACTTTTCTTTTCATAGGTTTCTCAAGTTTCGGAAAATTAATTTTTTAAAGTAAATCGTGGAATTATCCTTCATTGCCAAATCCTTTGTTTTAGGTTCTGCTGCATGCATAAAATTTGCTCCGGACAAAGATTTTGCGATTAATTTTCTTATTTATATTAAAGAGCTCCAATGATTTCCGAAATTCGTTGTCACTCCCAAGAGTAACATAGTAAAAGTATTGCAAAAATTAAATGATCATGGTCCTTTTTGAAAAGCTTAACATCTTCGTCTCCGTGTTCTTATACGTAAGTACTAATTTTATTACAGGAGACAACTCGGCTGCTCCAACCAAATATGTTGTCTTTACAACAAAGGAATTGGCCAATGGGACAAAAATCTCTTCAGCAACACCCAAAATTTTCAGTGGAAATAAAATGGATACGAAAACTCCGACCTCGAGTACTTTTACCCTTCAAATTGGCAAATCAAAAATAAATCCCCGAATTGTCCTCAGCAAAGACCGTGACAAATCGACCTTAAGAGCAGTAACAGAAAATACCCAAAACTGTATGCTTTTCCTTTTCCAAGCCGAGAGACATGTGGATTACAGTGAGATTACCTTGCCCTACGAACTAAGAAAATACCAGCTTAAAACCTACAAGGAGCTTAAGGATTCCCACGAAAGACCACAGACTTTCAAAATGGCTCATCTTCATTGCACCGTAATTGTGTCTATTTTCATGTCAAACTCAACGAGCACGGCATCTTACTTATCAACACAAGACGACTTAGAACTCTTTCACCATATGTTTCCACACATTTTCTTCCCGAGTCTTACAATTCTATTTTTCGATGTGAGCTTCACCCGCCATGGTAATTTATTTCGAGAAATCGCACGAAGACTGGACAGAAAATTTTTTCACGTTCCCATTTTCTCACTCTCTCTCCGAGCGAATTCGTATGGAAACATCCTGGGAAATTTTCTTTGTTACAATTCCAATCGTTATCTCAGTTTCCGCTGTTCCAGTTCAAACTGTTTGGAAAAAATGACAAGGATTTTTGACCATTACGGTAAGAGCAGAAAATGGCGCTATTTGTATGGCGGATCTTACCATTTTGGAACTAAAGAAGATCACAATAAACCCGGGAATCCTTTCCAAAGGAATGAGCCCTGGAAGTTTTGGAAAACTATTTTTTATTACGTCACCCATGACTTTAATTTAACCCTTTCCAGCAGCTTCCCCTACAGAAGGTTGAGAAGTGGACGTTCCATAGATTTATCTTATGAAATCGTTCAAACATTTTCTTTTGTTAAGAAGAGACGAGGCTTGAAATTTATTACATCCGACGGTGTAAAAGCGTCCAAGCTTGAGTTGACATTGTTTTCTACGCCCATTCAACCCTTTGTTTGGATGGCAATCGTCGTTTCAGCAGTTTTTATGTCAGCGATACTTTCCTCAGAAATTTTCTCATTGGGTCACTCTAATAACAATAGTTCCGTTATTAATACAGCGCTCTCGATTTATGGAAGTCTCTTGGAGCAAGGCTCAAATCTAGGCAATTTTGGAAGGGGAAATTCAAAATACCTTGGGTTCCTTGTAATGGCTTGGCTCCTCAGCGGCATCGTAATTTCCAATGGTTACAAAGGATTTTTGAAGACCACGTTTATCACAGAAAATGAATTTTCAACAAAATGGCACTATTTGGAGGAAATGAGAAATTTTACTTTGTACCTTCCATTTTCCAAAAATTTGGAAACTTGGCATGACTTTATCGGTAATGAAACGAGACGTGATGTTTACATGACTGAGTGTATTGCTTCGAATATATATTTGTTATACGGAGATGGCCCTAGATCTATATCGTTGATGCCGAAGAATGATACCGTAGGTTTTCCATGTTTATGGGTTTGTACTCCATTGAAGGAATTAAATCAGCTGATTGTGGAAGAACTACCAAAACCGAAAACAGCGTTGGTATTTTTTTCAGAACATCTACATTTCTATTGGGAAAGGCTACGTAAAATTATGATAGAAAAGGGACTGAAATTTGCTCATAATGGGGAAGTTTTGGATGATGATTTGTTTGTTGAGGATCAGTTTCTCATTTGGCCTGCCACATTCAAGACCAAGTATGACCATGCAAGAAGGAGGGTTCTCTCAATGTGGAGCAGTGGTATTTTCAGGTTATGGGAAAAGTGGGATAAAATCAGATTTCCAAGATTCAATATCCCAGCTGTTCGTAGCTCAAATGAGGAAGGGCCAAAAGCTTTAAATATGAATAGCTCTATTTTTCTTGTGCTCATATGTTTTTGTGTATTAAACCTGTGCTGCATTTTCATATTTATTTTGGAAATCTTCGTTCGGAAGATTTGTTTGGTCTCCCGACAATGAAACTCTTAAATGTTAATTGGTTTTAGTGGATAAAATGCCGTAGTTTTAGATTTTATGTTATGCATGTTTTTAGTAAGAAGGATTGACACACTTGATTATCAACACTATTGTAAGAGGTAACAGGCACTTGTTATACAAGTTTAACATCATCATAATTTAACTCAACATTATTGTTTTCCACTTGCACATCTCTCATGGATTCGCTCTTTATTAACCGCATTAATAAAGGAAATATATTGTTTTACAAATGAGAATATTATGCTCGTATCTTTTGTGTCGATTTTTTCAATGGCATAAAATAAAAATATTTGGATTATTAATAATTGACATGGACACATGGACTAAAAATAATGGTCGATTTTTCTAAAATGAGTATATTTATGCTGAACACCTATTTTTTCAGTTTGATTAAGTAAATGTGCATTGCATGCACTAACCACGAGCTACAAAGCTGGACATATACATAGATAATGAATAAAGATAACTATTTTGTTGCACGCTAATATCTTGGATCCTCGTAATGCTTGTGAATTAACTTGTTTCTTGTTACGTTGAATATAAGACATTCAAAATGTAATATTCTGTTAAAAATGGAAATTATATTAGCCCTTGTCTTATTTTATAATCCATTACTTCATGCAGCGTTGACTTCGAATCAGCACGGCAAACACAGACAGCTATTTTGGGGGGGCTGGTGGAGGATTTGGAGAAGGTGGGGGGTAATTGTATTGTGGAGGTGGGTAGGCATTATATTGAGGTGGTGGAGGGTAGTTGTACTGCGGAGGCGGGTAGGCGTTATATTGAGGGGGCGGATAGTAACCATACTGAGAGGGTGGGCCCGTTGTGTATTGGGGAGGACCTTGATACGCACCGTATTGTGGAGGAGGGTAAGCTGGGTACGGATTCACATAAGAAGGCTGGACCGATGGGGAGTAATTCGCCGGAGGAGCAGTAGGTCGCATCTGCTGGTTGGGGGGCGTACCCTGGGGATCCTCCTTGCAGGAGTGAGGAACGTGTGGTGCTAAGTCAACACCCAATTTGATTTGTGCTCGAAATTGAAAACAGCAAATGGCGAAGTAAATGCACGTACAAATGGCCACAATTCCACCGGTTAAGGCCCAACTCTTTGTAGCACGTGTTCTTTCTACTTCGTTGTTATACTCAATGCCATATTCTGAATATTCTGAATCTGTCACTAGGCCTGGCCAAGAATCGAAAAACTTGTAATTAGCCCAGGTTCCTGTGCTAATGAAAATCGTTTCAATGCAATAAAATGTTGCTCCAGCTATGGCACAAACTCCAGACCTCTGTATAGAGAAAAGTTATTACAAGACGACAGGACATTAATTTGAGGTAAGCACCATTTTTGGGAATGAGATGCAATTATTTCCATTAAGATATATGTAAACAATTGAGGGAAATTCCATGAGACCCCTTTTCTGAAAAGCGGTTTTTGAGGTTCTTGTAAAATCTTGTTTTGAAGGGAGATAAATTATTGGGGAGTGGGGGGATTACGAAACACTAATAGTAAATTTTAATTGTTTTTACTATCTCCCCGTTTACTACTATATGTACTGCGAATAAATTATTACCCGGAAGCAGGCGATGAGAACGAGTACAGCGGCAATGAATTCACAACATCGGGCTCCAATAATGCTGATGAAGAGTACTTTAAAAATCAAATTATACACATTCATACATATTTTTACATCACGAAATTAGATTCACAAAGAGCATTTTTCTGCACGACACGGATTTATGTTTTTGAAATACCGAGAGCAGACACGGAACTAAATTGTACAGTATTCAAGTCGCCATCCGCATTAGCGGATGGCTTTATGCTCCTTATTTGAATATTTATTTAGTTTTAAATTATATGAATAGTACTTTGACAAAAATCACTTGATCAAAGCATTTAAAAACGCTTATCGTATAAGCTCCGGCCCCTACCCATACCCACCCTCAGCTTCCTGGCATATGGAGCTTAAAAGTTGGCCAATTTGTAAAAATATATTTCTCAATCACTCTCTCAATATCTACATCTTGAATTATGTCCAACTATGAAATCAAATGCAGTGATTTTCCACTCCACCTGCTATGAAGCGTAGAATTTTAAACTAAATATATTACGACAGACGTTACTACAATGGTCTTTAATACCTTACCGAGTCTTGTAGTTCTAATACTATGTTTATCTGCGGGATACATATATTTACAAATTTTCTTTTTCATCTTATCCGAACAATCTGAAGGGAGATGGAATGCATAATACATACCATAGCCAAAAAATGCCTGCAAAAAATTCAAAAAGAATGTTAAAACGTCCATACAAAATCTCATTTGACCACCAAAAACTTTATTTACGGAAATATTTTATAGTCACATTCGTGAACTTACGATGGTAATGGCAGCGTTGACCATCAAACTAACGCGTAAATTGCAACAAGTACAGCACCAGCACCCACAAGGATTACAAACCTTTCTTTTGGGTTGATAGGTCTGAGGCTCCGCCGGTGGTGGGGCAATAGATTGGGTTGGTGATGGCCGATCTGAAGGGCGGTCTTCTTGGGACTGAACTTGCGGCTGAAATTCAGACTCCGACGGCTTTGAGGGCTTTGCCATTTTGTTGTGATTATTTGCGAGGAACCCCTCCGTAAACCAATATTCAATTAAATCGAAGCTTTTTGAATGGTCTTTCGGAAAATAACTTATTTTTCAAATTAGACTGCTTTCATCGCTGTAGAGCATGATTAACATGGGATTGGGTCAAAGTCTTAATGAAATGAAAAAACGCCCAGTATTCTTTGAGTAATTCAGTCATGGCTGGCCATGCGCACTGTGTGCAGTAGTGGTGGCAAATTTTTGTTTGCGGTAGCCCAATTATACTTTTTACGTAGAGATGCCCTTTGCTGACTCGCAAGAAGTAGAATATTAAACTTTTGAATGATTCGCTTCGCCTGCGTAAAAAAGCAAGTTCGTATTAGCGTTTACTACCGCACCGTCTCCAAAAACAAGACTTTCAAATAACTTGGAACCCTTTGATGTACTTCAAATATCAATGGCTTAAAGTCAATGCGAGAAAAAACTACACTCACCTGAATTTTTGTAACACTCAAGTCCATCACACACTTTGGGAGAGAATCAAAGTTTACTACAAATTCGGGAACTTCGTTGCTACATAGTCAACGTTTAAATAAAATAAGGCACTTTTTAAAACGTGTTCCGGCCAAGCGATTTTGAAAAAAGATTTGAACAAAAGTAGTTTAAGCAAATATGAACGTCTTTGCAAAGTTTGATGATGGGACCTCAAGGGCTAGTACCCTTAAACAGTATTTCTATATTTTAACTAAATTGCGCGCTTTGCAAAAAGTGATTACGAAGTGACAATTTTCAGAATAATTGCAAAGAAATTATAAAAATATAAAAATTTTCAATGAAGAGTTTTGTTTATTTCAAAAAAATAAGGTTAATTAATTTGAAATCGGATTTTGCAATAAAAATATTATCATTATTTTTATTTTGCTGCGAGTATCTTCGTACTGCATTATTTATTTTTTGCTTCAACTTGTTTAAAAAGACGCGGACAAAACGCGTTTGTTTTTAAAACGCACGAAAGCTACAGAAACAGAAGTAAAAAATTATTTGACAAATTATTTTAAAATATAAAAGTAAATAAATAAATAACAATATGGTTTTGTATTATTCCCTTAATAAATTATCAATTATAACTTACTGAAAAGTTAATTTTAATTCATCTCCTGCCGAATTGGATACATCATCATGCCCTTCGCAAAGTTTATTTTGAGTAAGTTAATGTTAAAAAATAATGTTGAAGATGAGAGTACTTTTTAAGCACACATTATTTTGCTGTATCGGTTAAAAAAATCATTTAGCATGCTATTCTGCAACTTCGACAACTGAAACAGTGAAAAGCCTGTAATCAGCGGTGTACAATATTCGTGGCTTCACACAACCGTATTGATGTGTCGATAAGTTGAAAGATTAAACTTTATTGACAAAGAAATCTAAATAACTACATATTACCAACCCAAGTAATGTAGGTCCTACAGTATGGAGTTCATTGCTGACGTATTGTTCCGGCATAAAGCTGGAAAAGGTTAAGTATCCGTGTATACATGTCACTAATTGGGGTTATGACGTTTTATTTCCGAACAGAAAGTCAGAAATGGATCAAGTTTGGAAAATGTCTGTATTTGAAGAGTCGAACCTAGTTTTTTGCGTTTTAAAAGTTCCGGGCAAGTATGAAAAGAAAAAATAGGTTTTTCTCATCTTATGACCCCTAAAAATGAGTTTTCATTTTCCTCGATAATTCAGTTACTATATAATCCGAAAAATTGAAAACCCCTTAAATTGTGCACAAGAAAACTTAAATATTTGTACACATTGCAGACGAAACTCGAGCCTTGTCTGCCAGTTGGTTCCCTACAGATATAGTGTGAAATCCAAAAAAAATGTTTTAGCCTCATTTCGCAGCCATTGAATTTTTATCATACTTTCGCATCTGTCGTAAACCGAAATAGATATTTATTGAATATGCGGATTATCATCATTTTTTAACTCTGTACACCATTTTGCCCTTAAATTTGTTTGTGGATTTTCTCATTATCAACCACAAAACTAAATAGGAAAAATTTAAACAATATTAAAAAATATGTGCTCATAATTAATATTTATCAGTTCAGTTTTCGAATGCATACAATTAAAACAATCCGGTTATACGTAATCAGATAACGTCAGATTTTGTAAACATAAGGATTTTAATCGCGTTTATTTCTCATAGTAATGTTTATGCATTAACGTGTTTCTCATTGAATATAAGATATAATATGTAAAAATTAAAAATAGGTTTACTTATAAATGGAAAACTATGTTAGCACATATTATTTTGTTATTTTATATTCTAATTCATACCTTCATGTATCATTGACTCCAAATCATCACGGCAAATAATAGACAGCTATTTCGTGGGGGCTGATGAGGTGGGATTTGGAGGAGGTGGGGGGTAATTGTATTGTGGGGGTGGGTAGGCATTATATTGAGGTTGTGGTGGATTGTTGTGCTGCGGAGGCGGGTAGGCGTTATATTGAGGGGGCGGGTAGTTGCCATACTGAGAGGGTGAGCCCAAAGTGTATTGAGGAGGACCTTGATACGCACCGTATTGTGGAGGAGGGTAGGCTGGGTACGGATTCATATAAGAAGTCTGGACCGATGGGGAGTAATACGCCGGAGGAGCAGGAGGTTGCATCTGTTGGTTTGTCGCACCCTGGGGATCCTCCCTGCACGAGCAAGGTTTGTGTGGTGCTAAATCGATGCCCATTTGGATTTGTAATCCAAATTTAAAACAGCAAGCGCCAAAGTAAATGCACAAAGAAATGCCTCCGATTGACATGGAAACGAAGATAAACTTGTAAAGATCTTTATTTTTCTTGTACGTTTCCCAATCCTGATCTGAAGGAAAAAATAGGCCTGGCCAAGATTCCATGTACCTGTAATATGCCCAGATTGTAGCGGTAACGAAAAGCGCTTCAAAGCAATAAAATGTTCCTCCCGCTTTGGCACATCCTGCAGACCTCTGTTTAAGTGGAGAGAAATTACAAGAGTTTAATTTGAGGTAACCACCAATATTTTTTAGGAAAGAGAAGAAATTATTGTCATTACGATAATATAGAGATAGGAAAAATACTTTGTTGTTGATTGCATGTTATTCTTAAATTGTCATTTCGAGTCTTACTAATAATAATGTGAACAAGTTATTACCCGGAAGAAAGCAATGAGAACGAATATTGAGGCAACCAATTCACAACATCGGGCTCCAAGAAGGCTGACGAAGATCACTTTAAAAACCAAATATTCGTTCATATATATTTTCACAACACCAATTTGGATTCCCAATGAATGTTTCAGCACGACACAGATTTATCTTCTTGAAATACCGAGATCAGACTCCAAACAAACTAAAGTTAATTGTATTAATATCCGTATAAAAGGATGGTAACGTTAATAACGCTACCATCCGCATTTGGCAGATGGCTTCGTGTTTATTATTTAATTCCATTTAAGCGCCCGCATTTCTCAATCACTGTCAATCTCTACATCCTCAATTATGCCCGACTGAAACCAAATGTAGCGATTTTGCACGGTACTACTGAAGCGTAGCATTTTAAGCTAAAGATAATATGACTGACGTTATGAACGATTTTTAATATATTTTACCCCTTCTTGTGGATGCAATTATGCTTACGTCGTCGCCATATTTATATTCACAAAGCAACATATTTTTCTCAATCGTTTCATGCTTACAATCTGGAGGCAGATTGAATGCAGAATAGATACCGAAGCCAAAAAATGCCTGCAAAAAATTCAAAAAGAATGTTAAAACGTCCATACCAAATCTCATCTGACCACCAAAAACTTTAATTACGGAAGTTTTAAATGACACATTCATGACCAAACTTACGATTGTAATGACAGCGTTGACAATCAAGCTAACTCGTAAATTGCAACAACTGCAGCACCAGCACCCACAAGGATTATTACAACGGCTTCTTTGGGGTTGATAGACCTGGGGCTCCGCCGGTGGTGGTGGGGCAATAGATTGGGTTTGTGACGGACGATATGAAGGGCGGCCTTCTTGGGACTGAACTTGGGGCTGAAATTCAGACTGCGACTGGGAAGTACTTGCCATTTTGTTTAGATTATTTTTGAAGACCCTCTTCCAGAAAAGTTAATAAACTAAATCCAAATGGTCTGTGAGTTCCTTCTGAAAGTAGCTTATTTTTCAATTGGTAATTCCGCAATTATTGAGCACCATTTACATGGGTTTCGATATTTACAATTAATGGATCCGATCCAACCTCATTCCAAGTCACAATGAAACAAAAAAAAGCATCGGAAAAAAAATCTTTGAGTCACAATTAAGTCACATAAATACTGTTCGTTACAGCTGATGTCCATTATTTTTTACGAAGATGCGTTTTTTTATGACTGGCAAGCTTTAGAATTTACAACTTTTGAAAATTCGCTTGCTAAAAAAGAATCTAGGTATGCGTTTGCTCACCCCTTCAAAACAAAGATTTCATGA
>JAQFXU010004224.1:0-14033 GCA_034693705.1 Spatulosminthurus flaviceps
ACTAATATTAATGCTTATGATTAGATTTGGAATACCTTGCAGCCTCAAGAAAATTCAGCATGACATGACTGTAGAGGCAGATGACAAGGACATTGAAGGCCAAGACGCTGGAGTTGACTCCATGTGCTCCAAAATGGAATACTGTAGCAGCCATTTTAAGCCAGTTTGGAGCGTTCCGTCCATACAGCGATGTTACGACTATCAGAGCCTCTGGTTTTTTCCACACAAGCTTTACCAGGGTAACTGTCATGAATACGGCAATGAAGGTGTACCCACTCATTAATGCTTCTGTGGATTTTTTAAAGGCCTCCCGTAAATTCAATACTGACTTTGGTATTATGTGTCCCATTTATTATTGGTGTCCGTGTTGGAACTCTTCAAAGGACTTCAAGGCATTGTTGAGAAGTTCAGGCAAAATGTTCCTGTATTTGATGATTGTGTAGAAGTTGAAAGGAATGTTGCCAACCCCAGCCAGAGTCAGATAGATTACTTGAACTTTTAACAGTGGTGGAGCATGAAATGTAGTTAGGGATAGGCTTTGACGGATCAGAAACATTTCGTAGAGAATAACCAATGTGAGTCGTAAATAGAAGAGAAACCATCGTGTCTTGGATTTGTACACTTTTAGCTCCCTTAAATTGGAGTCCCAATAAAATGGAAGGGAGCTAAATGAGCATGTGAAATTGACCAGTTTTCCAAAAAATGATAGTATCTTCTCGAACGCCATGACTCTGCTATCACGCACAGCTGGGCCCGCAGCAAGTTCAAATGGACCAGGTCTTACAGTATGCACACAGTAATAAATGAGTAGAGAATTCCCCGCCGCTGTATTATCTAATAATCTCCATGAGTAAATGTTTCCGTGTGTACTTACCTAATTACATGGAATAAATTACTTCCTACTAAAAATTATAAATTCGGTTCCTTAATAAATAAACTTGTCTACTTAACTGCATGCTATTATCTCGAATACTCGTACTTCCCTTGATATTGTAAATTAAATGTGTTGGCAAGAAAATATAACTTGGTGGTTCTAGCGAAACGACATTTAATTAACAAAGTTCAGTAATTTACTTCTCATAGAGGTGAAAGTAGCCGTCCTTATGAAGGCTATAATCATTTTAATTTAAGTATAATAGGCAATTCGAGGAGTTTTCTCGAATTAAACAACAGGAATAGTTTTTAGTTCTGCATTGTCATTTATTTATAATTACATAGGCGCATTTTCATAAACACAATTATTTAGGAATGAATAAGGTATATTCTCAAATGTACTCTGTGGACACGGGTAGTGTATTTGACTTTCACATGTAGCACGGAAACAAAATTAAATAGGTTTTGAACTTGTTTCCTATGGTTTCCTTGTTTAAAATTAAATACTTAATCGGCAGATCTATTTAGTACAAGCCACGTTTATTCCTGTGTACTAAATTAGTTTTCGGATTTGGATGAGCATATTATATTTCTAGTTTCCAAAGCCACTTTAATGATTATTTAACTAACAAATAAGCATACACTACAATCTACAATGGTTCGAAAACTTATTGCCATTTTGACAGTGTCTGATGGTTAAATACACTTTATCAAAGAAATAAGAAAAAGGACTGGGTCCTAGCCAAAGAAGCCAATATCAAATGTCCGCACGTTTTATGAGGAGAGATTGAGCTGGTGTTAACCAGTGAACCTCCAGGTTTGCTGATGGGAATATATCGTCCGGTAAAGTCCAAAAGGCGCTATATGCAAAAATCATCGCTCCGCGATAATTTGATGCTGTCGCGCAGGGTGGCGTCAGCACACCCCACCGTCCCCCATACCCCCTTTGGTTTATAATGTTGAGGTCATATTAAAGTTACATGTAAAAATTTCGAAGTTTTCAAAAAAAAATTAATGCATTTTTTAAATGCAAAAAACATTTTTTAGCCAAAAATATAATTTTGATAAAAAAAATATTTCAACTGAAAAAATAGTTTTATTGCAGAAAAAACATTTTTCAGCCAAAAATAAATTTTTGATAAAAAAAATAAAAAGAAAAATTTTGAAAAAAAATTTCAACTGAAAAAATTTTTTTACTGCAAAAAAACATTTTTCAGGCAAAAAAAAGTTTTTGGAAATTTTTTTTTTGTTTTTATTTTTTTACGAACGAACACACGGATCAATTTCAACCAAAAACGAACGTAGCCGAGCTATGACCCTAAGTAATGTTCAAAAAAAATTTGTGATTGTAATCGGTTGAGTATTTTTTGAGTTATCGTGCCGATGGACACACGGACGTACGGACGTACAGCTGGACAAAGGTATATTACTAGGGCGCTGACGCCGCCCTAAAAATCGCTTATACGGAATTTAACATGTAGATACTACCATGCTTACGCGATTTCTGCATATAGCGCCTTTTGGACTTTACCCGACGATATGATGAGTCCGAACCCATATATGTATTTTTATTTTTAATGCCTACATAATATAAACAAATTTTCTTCACACTCATTTCTTGAATTAGTCAAGTATGATTTTTTTCTGGTAATGTGCATGTATGTTTGTAATAATTATTTCAACTTGAAGCTCATTAAAAAAATATTTCTATTTAACTTTCCGATCACGACTAGCTTATTGCTCCTTCTTTAATGTTGCACGAAAAAATGTTAATCGGTGCACCTTATGAAAAAACCTCTGAATAAGTATTTGCGATAAACCCAGAAAACTCCATATCTTTACCAATTATTCACGTGATATTTATTAGTATCCAAAACGTAGTTTCAATTCTTGACGTAATTTATCGGTAAAAAATATTGTATTCAAGCAAAATCCATGCATGCGGGTCTATACATAATAATCCTCATCCTTTTAAAAATATGTTGCAACATAAGTACATATATGTATAATATCATCACAATTATTTTCACTATACACCAAGCAAAAGCCCTATAGCAATCCGTTTTAGAGATCGTCTCGATACTTCTACCACAAGTTATCTACACTTCACAGTTGGAGTAAATAAAACATAGATTCTGTTTTTTTATACAACTTTTTACGATTCAAGGTAAGTCCCGCTTGTTCGGCGAGCTTCGGGGAGAATTACTTCCATAAGATTTTCCTTCCGATAAATCCCTCTTCCACAAATCATACCGGGATCGCATGGTTTCAGTTTCGAAAATGGCAAGTTTCATCCTCTTGAACTCAATTTGTTCCCTTGCTAACTCTAACTTTTCCTTTGTCAGAGTCAGCATTTCATTTTGGTGAGCTATAAAAAATTAAAGTTAATTTTAGAAGAACATATTTCTGCACAGCAAAAATACATGAGCAAAAATACATAATATCCAAAAATGTATGTCACCTTACATTCCATAACATCCAGCTTGCGTTTCTTAACAGCAATTTTTTCTTTCTCGAGCTGTTCGAGTCGTTGAGCAATACCCTGCAATTTTTCAATCCCACTAGCCAGGATGGCAGTGTATTGTTCCTGTGGCTTCGGTTGGGGGTTCCTATGTAAATTACTATTTAAAGTCGCCACAGCTATCATTTCTTGGTTGAATTTGAGCAAGTCTTGAGCAAAAGCTACTGGAATTGTTGATGATGCCATTGAGTCAGAGTTTGTGGTGTTGACCTCCTCTTCCGGGACAATATCTTCATTTGACTCACTTATTAAATCACTCGTATCACTTGACCTGGAATCCTGGCCTTCCACATTCATTCTTTCTGATCTTCGTCCGGCTAATTTTACACGTGTACCGTCCCTGAAGGATGTTGAGCGTCTTGGTCGTTTTGGTCTCATCCCGGCTTATTTACACAAAGCTCAAACTTCTTTTGATCCACCAGAATATACTTGAATTTTTACCACAACACTTCTATTTTTACTTCTACATCTGCATGTGAACTTATTTAGAATAATCATTACTTTTTAACTGGAAAGTATTTGAGGGAATAAAATGGTTTTGAATAAATGCATGTATTGTAATTTCTCAAAGAAGTGTACACACAGAGTTTTAAACGTGTACTGCCTGTAGAAACAGTTGTGAAGTAGAACATGATGAGTCATACTTTGTATTATTCTACGAACTTTACATTGAACATTGCATTGGTAGGGCAAGCGATAAAACGTTTTATTTTTGTCCTAGAAAGATAACATTTCAAGGTTGAACTTGAATATTTCTTTACTGTTTATTTCAGGTTGAACATGTACACATGCTGGTTTTATTGTGATTTGGTTAACTCCATGTACGTTCATATGTTCCAGTAAAAAGTATTTTTGTGGTTACTTACATAAATATACTTGATGAGAACGTGGAAGGCAAGTAGTTTTCATTACCACTCTTAAAATACGTGCTTCAGAAAGTATATAGGTATAGAGACTCGTGACTGACACTGACATTTCTAAGGGTTACCCTGACTCCTTATACCGCACAAGTTCAATGGTCTTCATTAATTAATGAGGAATATTCTAAACATGAACTATATTCTTATGGCCTTGCAAACAAACCCCACCTTATCCGCATATGTTAGTAATTACTTTGTTTGGAAGTACAGTAAAATCTCTCTGTAACGGAATGCCAAGAAACTCCATTCTCTGTCTGTGTCTGATATAAATATTCTATCTCTGGTAATAACTTGTGGGGAAAAAATTCCGTGGCATTTTATGACAGTTTCAAAAAGTCACCCCACATGAATTTTTTTCAAATATGGTATGATTCCAAATCATTTTGCGAAATTTCACCACCTTAGCCCAAATACACTGGGAACAGGAGGGCTGAATGTGGATTTCTTAAACATGGGATAAATGGGGGAACAGGGTTTCCATGGCACCGTGGGTTAAAAAAGTGAGCAGGCATGGCTACCAAGTAAAAATCGGGTTTTGTAGGAAAAATTATGTAGATTTTTATAGGGAACCCGAAAATTGTCCAAAATCAAGTTTTCCACATGTTATTACTACCCGAATTTTACGAAAACGGTGTGTACTACAACATTGGATGTACTCCATATATAAACATATGGTTGGAATTTTCCTAGAGCCAAAAATTTTCCATTTCAGAATTGTCAGTACACGTCGCTTTATTGTAAAAGGTGCTGCAGATATAAGGAATTATTTGGACGAATATTTTGAATGTTTTTCGCTCTGCAAACCCCCCTCAATATCCCAGAATTTCGGGGCATTTTCGCACCCCCAGGTTTAAAAATGCACTTACTGACATTTCTGAAAGCACAAATTGTAGACTTTAGTGTACTGTCATGCAAACTTACCGCCCGGTAATGTAAGAGCAACTCCTTGAATCTGACGAAGTCTAAAAGTGTAAACAACATATCGAAGGTATCTCCGTCAAGTTCCCCCTTTGCAGTAAGCTGCTCCACGAAAACTTGCATATCGAAATGCTCTAGCAAAGTCTCGAGTTTCTCTTCAATAAAAGAAGATATTACTTGTGAGTATTCTTTGAACATTTCAAATGTGAATGGAAATTTTCAGACTGGTCTTCTGAGAATTCTGGCCAGTATTTGTCTAGGTAGCTGTTCTGAATATAACTTCTTGGAAGTCTTCCCCTGCAAGTACCATTCAAAGTTATGTTATGCTAACTAATCGAGAATATCATCAAGAATAGATTCCCATCCGTTTCGCGGATGGCCTTCTAAACTACATGGTAACTTCATCTTGATTCAGATAGTGAAGAGCTTTAATAGTTAAGAAAGTGGCATGAAAAAAATTTAAATTTAAACTACATTTGTAAGTATATGTTTTATGCGTAAATCAAGAGCATCCATACATTTTTGCCAATGCAGCTATTTTTGCCTGCCTTGGCAAACTCCCAAGACCTTGACCAACGCGCCGTGGACGTCATTATATTGATGCAAAACGCAGTCTTGAACCGTAGCAGACTATTGATGTAGTTGGGACAGCGGACTTGGCTGTGGTTGACGTCGCGGTTCCTGTGGTCGATTCTCACCAATACTTACATTAGCAGTGGCTGCAGTGGCTCCTCCAACTCCAACCTCTTGAGCCCAAAGGTTACATGTATTTCTGTAAGTTTTTAAAGTAATTTAAAAACCAGTAATTACTATAGATATTTGCTCAACAATCTCAACGCTGTCATGTTAACATAAATATGTGAACCGCTTCAATAGGTAAATGAGTATGACTCCAACGAACGGCAATGCACCAATAACGCCTTCTGCAAAAGATACATACTGCGTGAAAAATAAATGTAACAAGTAGAAACAAATTTCACAATTGACAGCAGTTAATTGGAGTTGGGCATAGTCAAACAATGTTACGCAGGTTCAGCATTCGAAAGAGGTCAGGGTTGGACACAGCGTTGTAAACCGGGAGCAGCGCAATGATTTTGAAAATAAAAAAATGTACAATCAAACATAATTTACAATAATAAATTTTAAATAAAATTTTCATTATATTAACCACACTTACCAACAATAGCAAATTCAATGTTTTCAATATTCTTGACCAAGGAAATCTTATCCTGGGGATCACTACATACTTCCAGATTCTTAAACATTTCTCTAACTTCTTTGTAATTAGCCAAATAATTCAGGAAATCCTGGAAAATATTTTCACACCGACAAGTAGGAACCCGTGTGCAGCCTTCAAAACAGTAAAATGTAAATTAAATTCCATGCTGGTATTCTTTATTTCATGTACATGTAAATTATAATTGACCCTCACAAGGCTCCTTGTCAATAATAATAATAATAATAATGTATAATGTGTATAATATGTATAACAATATTAACATATAATACATAAAAGTAGACGGAGAATCTATGAACGAAAAAGTTTTAGAATGAAATTGCAGGACACTTACACGTCTTGAAAGTAAGTTGATACTATAATAAGTGTGTCGAATAATAATTATTGTGTCTCCTATATTATTAATCCTATCACTCTCCTGTGCTTTCCAAGCTTGTTCCTTGAAATACTGCTTTTACCGTCTTTTAATTTTAAAATATTCTTAGTTCTTATTTTAGTCATATAGAGTACAATCGCACCTGTATTGTAATGTTTTTCTTGCCACCATCTACTTCTCAATTGCAGTAACATCATGAAAAAATAAAATGATTGATAAAAGAAAGGCAGCGACCTGAGATCCACATATTTTGTGAGAATTTTGCTAACATCAAACTAACACTTTGATTTTATTTCCAGGAAGTTACAATTTTTTTGCCCACGTTTGGCGACCACTAATGTTTTCCATCCACCAGATGCTTTTGGGGGTAGTTTTTGGGGTAGTTTTGGCGGTAGTTTGGAGCTGGGCCGGTAAAGTAGATATCAGCCCGTTTTTTCATATGCTTTCTTTGTCGAGCTTAAAGAATTGCCAGCTGCTTTGTTCGGAATGGCAAAACATGGTTGATGCATCCTTCGTTTCGTTCAAGGCCACATTAAATGATGAAACAGTTAAGCGAGTTCAGAATTTTCCCGGAAGTTTGGATGTAATCCGTGTGGAGGAGTTAAGAAATCGACACACTTGGAACATTCCTTTGAAATTCACGTTTGAAAATAGTCTGAGCGTCAGTTTAGTTTCTCGTGATAATGTAGTTGGGGTTCTTAAATCAAGCACTGACATCCAGACACTCGTGTTCAAAGAAGATTATATCGATGAAATTTGTGGAGAGCCATTGCTAGCACTCAGATTTAAATTTTTGCAGCATTTAGATGTAAGTTTTTGGATGGGAGGAATCAGGAAACATTTTAAAGTTATTTTTGCAAACAAATTATTGAGTTACAATTTAATGATTGAGTCTGGTTCTGTTGATAATCGACCTAAATCTTTAACCGTGGGTATATTTGCCACCTCCACACTATTTCCTATACATATTTACCATCATCTAAACTTCACTACTAAGCATTTTATATAACAAAAATAAAGACATCGTATAGGTATGTAATTAGTATTTATCTTGCCAACACTTGCCAAGAAGGGTGAAGAGAGTACTTCGAGGTTTTCAAAATCATTTTTCAGTCTAGCGTTGTATTTCACCCCCTCTGAATAATTGTTAACATTTTGAAGGAAAAACTACTGCAGTGTTTTCTAGGTGACTTTATAAATACACGTTATTATACGAATTAATTACTGTAACCTCACATGTAATACATGTTAAGAGCTTGAATGCTGTAGTTAAATGTTCCACCTCATAAACTATTCAAAGGTGAATGTGAGTGTTAAATTTGCGGAGGATGTCAATATAACGGACAAGATAGTTAGGAATAAAGATTTGTCTGCGTAGTAGAATGACCCAACACTCACGTAAATCGGTCTGAATGAAGCGAGCGTCTTCCTGTTCCAGATTGACAGGTGCCCTTGCGCAGGCGCTCCTTTCCACGACTCCATTACCTCAATACTTAATTCATACATTTGACCCAACATTTTAAACAATCGGAGGAACATCCAGAACCAGAAGAACATGATGCAGTTCACCATGCTTCGTACTGTCCCAAACATTATCATGATAAAAATATTCATAACAACCAACCAAATGTGAGTAGCTTCAATACCAAGGACCCAAGTCCCATACACTTTGTTGACGCAGGATTGAAGTATGGACATTTTCTTATAATGGTGGATGAAATTCGTAATAGAAGCTTTATCCTGAGCTCTCTTCTCAATATACCTGCAAGTATTACAAATATTTAGTCATATATGTTCAATTGTATTAATAGTTACTATGACTAATAAGTTTGAGCTTGGAATACCTTGCCATCACAAGAAAATTCAGCATGACATGAACGTAGAGGCAGACAACTAGGACATTGAATGCCAATGAGCTGACAATGATTCCGTGGGTTCCAAAATGGAATACTGTGGCAGCCATTTTACACCAGATTGGAGCGTTCCGCCCGTAAAGTGATGTAATGACTGCCAGAGCCTCTGGATTTTTCCACACAATCTTGAGGATGATCACTGTCCCAATAAAATGGGAGGGAGCTAAATGAGCAAGTGAAATTGACCAGTTTTCCAAAAAATGATATGGTCTTCTCGAACGCCATGACTCTACCGCCACACAGGTTGGTTCACACGCAAGTGGAATCCAGCTTTTCGTCTTAAAGGGAAATAGCAATAATTTTATAGCGGAGCTTACTGCCGCTAATTTATATATAATGAATTGCATGGGGAAATGCTTCCACGTGTAATTTTGTTCTTTATAGAAATTACGTTTAAACTAAATTATAAACTTAGTTCCAACGTACATGTAAATCCACTTATCTTTGGAACCTAATGCTATTTAATATTAAGCTGAAATCCTATAACATAATTTGAAGGATGACGGAACATTTTAAACTCCATTCCCCTCCTTCTTTGTGCCGGGCTCTGGCAGCGAGCCAATAAGCGCAAGCTGACAGAAACCTCCTGATTAGCTTACATCACACTCACAGCGGGCTTGATTTAGGCTCGCCCACGAAGTGGGCTCTCCCTGTGCTAGTAATATCATATCTTCTTCGTAAAATTCAAATGATATTAAATTGGCGGCTAATTTCATAGAGGGCATTAACAATTTGCAAGTAGGCTCATGCTCAATATACCAATAATGTAGCCGGAACATAATAATAGAGCCTCATACTCTGTTCACATGGTTAAGTAGGTGTATGTGTTTAATTTTCAAATGTATGTAGCTCGAAAGAAATTAAAAAGCAATCTATTTAGGTAAAGCAGCGTTTTGTCTATACTAAAATGGCTAACTAATTTTGATGAACATTATTTCTAGTAGTAATAGTAATAGCAAGACATTTTAATGATCAACTAACAAAATAAGCCTACTACAGTCTAAAATGCCTCGAGAAATTCAATTATTTACCTGATCTCGAAAAACTCAATAAAATCAGTTCAATTTCACAATTCAAATTCGGGTTGTTTTGAGGGGGAGAATATGCGAACCTCTGAAAAATTTAATATAAAATTGTAAGGATTACATTTTGTATTTAAAAATAAAACCCTAAAAACCATTCCTTAGACCGAACAAACGGTTCCCGTTGACAAGAAATCCATATAAATCATTGCTTCCCTTGTTCAATTGAGTGCCACCCAGTAAACAGTACAGGGCTGGAGTCATTTTGAATATTAATAATTATTAAATGTTATACAGACAGATTATTCGTTCAAAATGTGTCCAAATTTGTAATAACTATTCAAAAGTGAATGTCAGAATTAAATTAGCCGAGGATGTTAATATAACGGTCATAATCGTGAGAAATAAGGATTTGTCTGCGTGGTAGAAGGACCCCACGCTCACGTAAATCGGCCTGAGTGCAGCAAGCGTTTTCCTATTCCATTTCGACAGTTGCCCTTGCGGGGGCGCTCTTTTCCACGCCTCTAGTACCGCAACACTTAATTCGTACATTTGACCCAACATTTTAAACAATCGGAGAAACATCCAGGAGATGATGATGCAGTTCACCATGCTTCGTATTGTCCCAAATACTATCATAATGAAAATATTCATTACAACTATCCAAATTTGACTAACTTCGCAACCAAGGACCCAACTTCCATAGACTTTGTTGAAGCATGATTGAAGTATTGACATTTGTTTATAATGTCGGATGAAATTAGAAATGGAAGTTTCATCTTGTCCTCTCTTCTCCACATACCTGCAATTCCAAATCTGTAAATCAATTATGCGTAATTAGTAGCTACTTAAAATAATGCTTATGATTAGAGTTAGATTACCTTGCAATCACAAGAAAATTCAGCATGACGTGACTGTAGAGGCAGATGATGAGCACGTTGAAGGCTAAGGCGCTCACGTTGAGTCCATGTGCTCCAAAATGGAACGCTGCAGCAGCCATTTTAAACCAGGTTGGGGCATTCGGTCCATACATTGATGTTACGAGCACTAGAGCCTCAGGTTTTTTCCACACTTTCTTTACCTAGGTCACCGTCATGAATGCAGCAATGAAGACGTACCCGCTCATGATTGATTGTGACGACTTTTTAAAATCCTCTCGGAAACTCAGTACAGACTTGGTCGGCATGCCATTCATTTGTTTGGGGTGTTGAAACTCTTGAAATAAGTTTACGGCATTGTTGAGAAGTTCAGGCAAAATATTCCTGTATTTGATGATTGGGTAGAAGTTGAAAGCAATGTAGACAAACCCAGCAATAGTTATGTAGAGTACCTGAACTTTTAACAGTGGCGGGGCTTGAAAGGAAGTCAGCGATAGGCTTTGACGGAACATAAATATTTGGGAGAGAATAAGCAATGTGAGTCGTAAATAGAAGAGAAACCATCTGGCCTTTGATTTATGCACTTTTAGCTGCCTTAAATTCGAGTCCCAATAATATGGAATGGAGCTAAATGAGCAAGTGAAATTGACCAGTTTTCCAAAAAATGAAATTACCTTCTCGAACGCCATGACTTTACCGCACACAGGTTGGATCTGATGCAAATGGATCAGGGTCTCGTCTTGAAGTGAAATAGTAATTTAAATTTTTTCATGTGCCCATCAAGCATTTACATGCGAAATTATTTTCATGATATGTTCGTCAAAACTGAAATAAATAATTGTGGTTCTTACACAAATGCACTTGATTACTCAAATTCATGCCAGTTGATGTTGATACAAACCCAGATAGCATTATCATGTCCAACTTGTCTAAAATTCAAATTGTGTAAAATATTGAGCTGCGTAATATCACCATCGTAAATACCCGCAAATTTTAAGAAAATTAAGGTTAAACCATTTTAACCAGTAATCGGTTTTTCAAAAGAGACAAAAGCAGCCGTGCTTATTAAGACTTTATAGTCATTTAATTACAGTGTAACAAGGAACTTATCGTGGAGTTCAATTTTAATTCAGCAGGAAACAAATACATCGATGCTATTCTGGTCAAGAGCCAAAGGCTCGTTATCCCTATCCTGAATAATGATAATAAATATGTACGAGTGAAATTCAGCATTTTCCTTTGTACGGAAGTAGGCTTATGCTCATCAATATAATAATTAAGGAAACTTAACTATTATAATTAATTAATTATTTAAGGAAACCTCATACTCAGTTGGCATGGGTAGCGTATTTAGCTATCAAAAAGCCTTGCAGAGCGCTGTAATTAGTGAACTGTGAAGAACTATGAACTATTTCAAATAGAGCCATGCATGGGCATGCTTCTACTACTTATTTACTTCGATAACTCAGAATTAGCTAACTGACATTCATTATCTGTTTGTTTAAGCTTAAGCTCAACTTATACTGAAAAATGGTGTAGGCCAATCTTCTCTATTTGCTTAAATATTCAAAATAACTATTGAAATGAGAACGTCAGAATTAAATTAGCCGAGGATGTTAATATAATGGACATGATCGTGAGGAATAGGGATTTGTCTGCGTAGTAGAAGGACCCCACGCTCACGTAAATCGGCTTGAATGCAGCGAGAGTCTTCCTATTCCAAGTTGACGCTTCTCCTTGCGCAGGCGCTCTTTTCCACGAATCCAGCACTCCAATACTCAACTCATACACCTGACCCAACATTTTATACAGTTGAAGGAACATCCAGAAGATGACGAAGCAGTTTATAATGCTTCGAGCGGTCCCGAATGTTACCATGATGAAAATGTTTGTTACAATTATTTGAATATGCGTAACTTCGATACCAAGGACCCAAGTTCCATAAACTTTGTTGAAGCACGATTGAAGTATTGACATTTCTTTGTAACGATGGATGAAATTAGAGAGGGAATTTTCTGTTTGTTCACCCTCAGCGTACCTGCAAATCAAACTAGTTCAATAAATGACGCATTAATAAATATATTATATTAAAGTTTGTGGGTGGATTTAGAATAACCTCCCAATGACAAGAAAATTCAGCATGACATGTACGTAGAGGCAGATGACTAGGACATTGAGGGCCAACGCGCCGACGTTAATTCCATGTGCTCCAAAATGGAATACTGTGGCAGCCATTTTAAACCAAAGTGGAGCATTCTCTCCATGCAGCGATGTTATGAGCACCAGAGACTCTGGTTTTTTCCACACAAGCTTTAGCACGGTGACCGTCATGAAGACAGCAATGAAAACGTAGCAAGACATTATAGCTTGTGACGATTTTTTAAAAACCTCTCGGAAACTCAATGCTGACTTATTTACCATACCATCTAGATGTTTCACTTGCTGAAACTCTTGATAGGAGTTGATGACATTGTTGAGAAGTTGAGGCAAAATGTTCCTGTATTTGATGATTGGGTAGTAGTTGAAAGTAATGTAGCTCCCAACACCAAAAGCCAAGTAGAGAACCTGGACTTTCAATAGTGGCGGGGCATTTTGAAAGGATGTCAGGGATAGGCTTTGACGGATCAGAAACATTTCGTAGAGAATAACCAATGTGAGTCGTAAATAGAAGAGAAGCCATCTTGTCTTGGATTTGTACACTTTTAGCTCCCGTAAATTGGAGTCCCAATAAAATGGAAGGAAGCTAAACGAACAAGTGAAATTAATCATTTTTCCAAAAAACGAAATTGTTCGCTCGAACGCCATGACTCCATGTATCACAGAGAGGTGAGGTCAGTACCAAGTGGAGTAGGTTTTCTTCTTACAGTGAAATATGTAGAATTATATTAATAGAGGATATCCTATAGCTAAAAATTACATAATATTCGCGGGTAAATGTTTCCATAGGTAAATATTTTCAACATAGAAATTACTTCAGTAATAATTATAAAGTTCCTTCATAATAATACACTTATCAACTGAACTTTGTATTATTATTAATTATACAAGTATCTGATATAATATACAATTTCTTATTTGAGGGTCCTAGCCCTAACGAAGTAATAATTATATAATAATTTGCTTCTCATTGTCTCATTTAAGAGACAAAATGCAGCCGTCCTCATTTAAGCTTTAATCATTGTAATTTAAGTACATATACAGTAGATTCTCTATATAGTGGTTCCCCCCAAAATGGCATTCCCTCTACAGTGGCAGACTCAAATCCTCCCCAGAGATTCCCCATGTTTAGGTGTGTTTTTAAGTCTTGCGTTGGCAGCCGAGGAGAGCACACGTATTTTGTGAGCTCTCCCTGACTGCCATAATCTAGTTAGGAAA
>JAQFXU010004225.1:0-14028 GCA_034693705.1 Spatulosminthurus flaviceps
ACTACCGTTCCCCGTTCACACAACGTTAAAAGATTCCACATCTGCGGCCACCCCCGCTCCTATGGTGAACATAGGATGAAGATTTTTGGCCAAAAGTTGCATTTTAACATAATGTTTCAGAAAGAAAACTCAGGTTGCTCCACAATGACACTTCATTTTTGGACAAAATATTAATGGCCGCGGAAATGGGCAAACTAACCGTTGTGGGGTGTACCCAAAGCCAGAATCAAATTTCCAGGTACTTGATATTAACCATTCCATCAGTAAAACTTATATGCTTTGAAAGTAATGATATAAAAATTTGAAATTTTGGTTCAGCATATTGACTCATTTTTGTTTTCGAAATTTTGAATTTCTTTGCCCCTTTTTATTCTAATCAATAATATTCAACAATATTATAATCAATCTATAAATTTCCGGATTCAGAAAACTTCCTTTGTTCAAAAATTTAAAATATTGGATTAAATGCAGGTTCAGAATACTAGTTTGGAGTAAATATCCCAAATGCACTTCCCACAGCAATAATTAAGGAATTTGCGTATTTATTTACCCAGCCCCTGACACATATTTACAATCACTCGTTTAAAACTTATCAAATCCCTTGTGCTTGGAAAGAGGGATACATAACACCTGTACCAAAATCAAATGATGTGAACACTTTCAATGATATTAGGCCTATAACACAAACTAATTTGTTCGCCAAAACGTTAGAAAATTTTATGTTTCAAAAATTATATGACCAAATAATTAATAAGCTAAAAACTAACCAATTTGGAACTATTCGTAAGGCTTCAACATCCCATTACCTTGTTTCTTTGTTTGACTTTGTTTACAAAAATTTGGATAAGCCTAATTATTATATAATCATTATCCTATTAGATTTAAAAAAGGCCTTTGACCTTGTGCACCATGATACTCTTATTAATGAATTAATAGAACTAGATATTAATTATAACGACATTTTGTGGCTCATAAATTTTTTAAGTCAAAGGACTCAATGTTGTAGAGATAAGAATAATTTATCAGAATTTTTAAAAATATTTAATGGAACACCACAAGGAACAAAACTAGCTCCCCTCTTATTTATAATTATTATTAACTCTGTAATTAAAAGAATTAATGAAAAGTATGGACAATCATCATCTCATACTTCTGCTGTGTTTGTTGATGATGTAGTATTAGCGGAAGCTGTTAAATATTCAAAGGCGCCCAAAATGCAATGTGTAGTGAATGATGTTAGCAATTGGTTTGTAGAAAAAAAAATGGAACTGAACCCCAAAAAATGTGTGCAAATAGTCATAGATCCTAGTCGTAACAAAAGATTCTCGAAGATTGATATAAATATTAATGGTGAAATTATCCCAAAATCCAACGAAGAAAAATTACTAGGAGTAAAAATCAACAACAAAGCGAAATGGTCAAGTCATGTTGACATGGCGATCCAAAAGGGAAATACTAGAATTTACATGTTAAGAAAGCTAAAAAAGTTTAAATTCTCAATACGTGAACTAATTATTGTATATAAAGCTTATTTACGTGTTTGTATAGAATATGGTTGCCCAGTGTGGTGCTCCAATTTAACCAAATCTGATAAATCTAAAATTGTGCGATTTGAGAAACGGTGCCTCTCCATCATCAAAGGTGAATTTGTTAATAGATACAACTACAACCAGATACTTGAAAGCTTGAAACTTGAATCTATACTGTGCCGATTAAGTAATCAGTGTATTAAATTCGGTAAATCTCTGTATACCTCTTCAAGATTCCGATATATACTAAATCTAAGATTCAATAATTATAAAAGAACGAGAAACAATAGTTTAGTTGTTGAAACATACTGCAAACGTAAACGTTATATAAATTCCACTGTGCCCTTCATCACTAAACATCTTAACAAATTAAGTAAAAGTGAAATAGATGTTCTCAATTGTCTGTACGACATTGACTGTATGAGATCTCCCCCTACTTTACAGTAATGAAAATAGTCTAATTGTTAGCAGTTATGAATTCAATTGTCTGCAATCTCCAATGCTGTCATTCACGTTTATCAAATACCAGTGGTGTTAGTGTTGTGTATGCAATCTGGACAATAAAAAAAAAATATTATTATTATTATATTATTATTATTAAACCACTGACATGGTCAGAGATTATCAGGATCAAGCCTGTTGTGTCTTACAAATTCAATCTCCTGACATATGCTTCATTTTTCAAATGCACATGCACGCACCAAGTATGAAAAATAGCTTTAATAAATCCTCTAGTTCCGAACGTCATCCTCACCTTGACCGCATCTCCGTACAATCATCGATATTCTTATCCTCCTTGACTACATGTATTATTTTCACCTGAGAAAATACTTTTTTAACCAAGTTTCTTGAACCTGAAAGAAATACTTGAAAATGCGTGTAAAAAAATTTCATAGAAATAAACCTGCTTGAATTCCTTGTAAATAATAGTAACTGAAACTGTAACCTTTACCCGGAGCTTAATTGATATTGTAGTAAATAAATGTCAATTTTTTCTATTACAGCTCTTTCCATCAGCGTTTCAGCATGGACTCTCACCGCCATATCTTGTGAACGTTTTTTTGCCATCTGCCGACCATTACAATCACGTAAATGGCAAACCCGGTCTCACGCATATAAAATTATTGCTGGTATCTGGGTTATGACTTTCACTTGGAACATTCCAATCACCTTTGTATCACAGCTCCAACCCATTCGGGATACGGGTAAGTGCTGAATCTATATATTTATGGACATACCATTTCAATCAACTCACATTCACTTTCTTCTTTCCCACAACTTTCCTACCAATTTATGTCTTACTCACACGATCTCAAATTATCCAGACATTTTTATATAAATTGTACACGTAAGTGTACGTGAGATTGTATTTTTGTAGGATGGATCAGGACTTTAGCCGGCGGTGTGAGAATTGTCTAACAATAATTTTTTCTTGTTGGGGGTACTTATTGGTAGGGTTAGGGGGACCAAATGTAAAAAATGTATTTGCAAAAATGCGATCCTGGCAGGGGGAATTTTCCCCAGTAGCCAATTTTGGAGGTGAGCATGCCTTATCTCTGCAAAAATTGCTGGATGGAGTTTTACAGCGATTCTTGAGAGGTCCTTTTTTCAAAAATTTTTCCCGGAAAACGGAAAAAATCAGGAAAACCGAATTTCCTTTTTTCGCTCAATTTTGCTCAAAGCCGTAAGTTTCAAATTTCACCTCATTCCAGGATGATCCATTGCTAAGATGAAGCATACCCAGTTCCAAAATTGACAACTGGGGGGAAATTTCCCCTATGAGGGGGGCCAGTAAATTTTTCATTATTTTTTCCGGACCTTAACAACTATACCCTCTACATGAAAAAAAGATTTCATTCAATACCCACACCACCGCACCGGGTAAAGTCGTGATCAATGCTACAAATACAATCTCACATACCTGTAAAAAGCATATGTAATTTTGTAAGCTTGGAGCCTTTTGCAACAACATAAAAAATCAGATGACTTTATATTTCTCACATCCTCCACACCCACCTTATGTACCACACTTATACACGGCTAAAATGTATTTCAAACTGTTTGAATTTGTCGTAAAAAAAATTTTTTTTTATATAAAAGTAAAGATAGAGAATTGTAAGTTCCTATCTTGATACATAGTACATGGAAAATTTTCCTATCCACAAAATGTTCCTCACTCCGCCTTTTCTCCCTCCAGTTAAAATATATAGGCCGGAAAAATGCAATGACTTTTTATTAAAACTCTCCTTTCGCACGCCATCCTAAATATTGCAATAATAATAATTCATGCTCTAAAAAACCTGCCACTGCCCTGGGCTCTGTGGCTTCAGAAAAATATCATTTTATTTCCGAGAGCCTATAGTGAGAAAAAAATGTTAATAATTTTTTTCCCAACACAAGTATGTAGCTACACATGGAAAGAATTCAAAGTCTTATATCATATCAAATTTATAAAGAGAGTGAGAAGCGTGGCCGCAGTGATACTACGTAGCAAGTTCTTGGTCGGAATTTTAGTTTCTTGCAATTCTCTTCGAATTTGATACAAAAAAACTCAAGTAGAAAAAATGTTTTACACAAGAGCTGATAGCTTTCTCTATTAAATCAACCTTAGGGGTTGATAATGGAATGTAGAGGTGAAAAGTGGAGGGAAAAGTGCTTCATGAAAAACTGGGTGGGGTGTGATGGTTGAGAAAAAAGGAAAGGGAAATTGTTGAAGGTTCCAGAGAGCTGGGAAGATTTCATTATCCTCAAGGAATTCCTCACTTGAATAAGCTTGGAAAAATCAAATGGACACTTGGAAAATCTCTTCTCTATAGAAAATCTCTCTGTCTTCCGTTTGGAGTTTTATTCCACCAAATTTCACAACTACTCAACTTCATTACTTGCTTTAATGACCCAAGCCATTTCCTATATATTAAAATTATCGAGTTTTTTTTCTCCTCTCCTTCTTCCTAATACCGTTCATTTTCTTGTAAGATTTTCCCATGGATTTGCATATAATAATGTGGATATGAATTTTAAGCAATTTCTACTCCATTAAATTCTATTTCTTGCATTTCCTCTTGTTACCATTGTTTTCGTGGTAAGTCCTTTGAAATTATTGTATTATCTCCAAGACTTTCTCCGACTTTCACTTTGGGGCTGTGTACGGGCTGATGGATTTTCTTTGATGGATGACTTTAATAAAATTGTCAGTATTCTCATTAGAGTATATTCTTATTGTTAGATGTAGAAAAGCTTGGGAATATTTTTCTCACTCAGTAAAATAGTTGAACACTTGTAAAGGATGGAGAGAAAAGGTGGTAGATTGAAGGGGAAAAGGCTCAAGAGGTTCATTTTCCTTTCTCCCAATATCTTTTACTTCTCCACTACACTAAACTCTCAAGTTATCCACTTGAGACTCTTTTTCCAAGATTCTCACACGTTTAGTTACATATAGAGAGGCATGCATGGGAGGAAAGAAAATAGTATCTTTAGATCTTGAGAAGGGAGAGAGAAAGAAGAGAGAGAGAGAGAGAGAGAGAGAGAGGAACTTAAAGAATTGAGGCTTCAATCTTAAAGATATTACCTTGTGGTCTTGAGAAAGTTTCTTTGAAGCGATGTACGAGTGTCAAGGGATTTTCTAAGGGTGGGCAGGGTTGAGGTGTTTAAGTTTAGATAAACTAATGTGTTCGACCTGTAAAGAAAAACGGGCGGAATTATTTGAGAAAATTGGAAATCCAGTCATGGATGTTTCTTTGATAAAAAGATGATGTAGAAAAAGATTTTCCTACTCGTTGGCAATTCCTTTAAAATTAATTCTCGTCAAGTTCTCTCTATAAAAGTGCAATTTATTTGTTTTCATGTACTATTTTTTCGGATGTGTCAAGTGATTATCCTTGTTTTCAAAAGGGGAAACTAGGAAACTAATTCTAATGCTGTGTCTTCCATAATAAGAAATACATTTTATATTTGCAATTATTCTGGTCAGCTCCAATGTTTTTGCATGGGATTGAGTAGAATCCAAATGAAAATGTCTCTCATCCTGGTGAAATACATGCTAGAGAGAGTAGGGAAGTGATAATACCATTAAGGGACATCGTAGGCATATCGTCGGCGAAAGTCCAAAAGGAGCTATAATTTTTCAAGCGTCGTTCGAAAAGGGGCTATATGCATCGATAGCCTAATATTCAAAGGTGCCGAGTCTGTGCATGCCCGCTATAGGGAGTGGTAGCCGAAGCATATAGCCCCTTTTGACTTTCGAATTTCATGAATTCTCAGTTGGTACTATCACGCATTCACGATTTTTGCATATATATAGCTCCTTTTGGACTTTCGCTGACGATATCCTTGGGGTTTGTCTCAGCAATGGGGCGAGACTGAAGGTTGAAAAATTGGGATTCTTTCCTTTAACTTTCTATATAAATGATGAGGAGTCAGCAGATTTTACCTGTCCGCTTGAAATTCTACGGATATCTCATTGGCTCAAGTTTAAAAAGTTTGTTCAGTTTTATCATTATTGAGGGAAAAATCAAAGTGGGGCAAAATACTATGGGTTACTTTTTCCCAAACAGGAATGCGAATAACATGTTTTCCTGAGAATGACTAAATTTGCTGATGAGTTGGTAGTACTGAACAAGAGATACACATTGGTGGTCGTTGGAAGGCAGTCGCATACAAAATACGGGAGATATCGGAGATTTTCGGTTGTTCCGTATAAAACAAAATTACTCCAAAACTGGTTAACCGATTTTGACCAAATTTTCACGATTTCGTAGCATTTTTTATTCCCTAGGTGAGGTTTTTTCAGTTTTTTGAAATTAGAATAAATACTTCGAAGTTTTGAGCTTTTATTTTCAAAATTTTGGCCGTTTACGAAAATTGAGAATTTTGGTTTAGAAAGAAGTAGCAAGAAATGTTAAAAATTTCAAAGTATTTATTCTAATTCCAAAAAACTGAAAAAACCTCACCTAGGGAATAAAAAATGCTACAAAATCGTTAAAATTTGGTCAAAATCGGTTAACCAGTTTTCGAGTAATTTTGTTTTATATGGAAAAACCGATTATCTCCGATATCTCCCGTATTTTGTACGCGACTGCCTTGCAACCACCACCAATGTGTATCTCTTGTTCAGTACTACCAACTCATCAGCAATTTTAGCCATTCCCAGAAAAAAATGGTTTTCGCATTCCTATTTGGGAAAAAGTAACCCTATCTCAATTGAAATAGAACAACTATGCGCCCTACGCACGTGTAAGCCTTAAATGATCGCGAAGCGAGGATTTTTTCCTTTGTATCGTATAAATTTATTTTAGTGGCAAGTTCATTTAGGGCTCTTCCATATGTTACGTGCTCCAAGCTCATTCTACTACTCATTGTCAGTTTCACTTCCACTATACCCATCAAATCAAGCTTAATCCTTTCAAGTATGTATAATTTTTAGGATAGAGCTATCTTTTATATTTGTGGTTTATCAACTTTTTACTCCAACAACCAACCAATAAGTATAATTGGCCTTGAAGCCTTGACTCTACCGTAAGTTTCACATACATAAAAGCAATCGTTTGAGGAAATTGAGTTTAGCTTTAGATAACTGACGCAATATTGAAGACTCAATGGAATATCCGGACCTACTTTTTTTCTACCGTTACATACTATACCTCATACAAAGAAAAAGAAATTTATTTTTAGAATTTCATTACATAATGTATAAGTTTCCAATGATCTTTTCCTCAGATTAGTCACAATGCCATCAACACAATGTGTACATATTTAACTTTCAAAGGTGGAAGCTTACATGGTTTGGAGGAGCTCCTGCTTTGTCCATCAATCACTCAGCACAATATGTGTTGACGTAAGAGGATGGCATGGTTGCTGGCGTCACAAGAATTATATATTATTGCCAGAATCCAATGAAATTCAATTTCAAGTCCTTAAATACCGTTTGAAAGCAGCCAACCAAAGTGTCATGCTTAATTTCCCTTACATAATATGCACACTTGGAAAACGTACCTTCCCTATGAAAATTATCATTGAGGAATGATGTAGTGGAAATAATCTTCTTAAAAGACATTACTATATTATCACCTTGATTCATTCCTGTCTAAAAGGAGGAGTATCATTTTAGGTGCTAAAACTTCCTACTACTGTTGAGGAAATTAATGGGACGGACCACTCTGATAAAGTGTATCAACTCCACTGTAATTTTTTAGAGCAGGACTTTCTAATACACTTGAAAGATTCAAAGTGAGGAAATTATATGCGAACTTCACACCCAATGAGAGATAACCTCAGAATGGGACGTCGTCGCCCTGTAAAGCAAGCTGTCTAAGAAATTCTCTTACTTCTGTGAAAAGATAAAAATGGAATAAAAATCTTGTCATTTCCATGTAATTTTACTCTATTTCTATGGCCATTCCATGGGTCCTAATAGGTCTGTAAAGTCCAGGGGAACAAACCCTTTTTCTCATAATTTTTTTTAGGGCTAAGCAAATGGTTTGATTTTTGTACTTAAATTATTAAAGGGAGGAAGCAAAGCTATACTTACAAATCTAGTCGTAAATTGGTGGTAGTATGTATTTTATTCCACCTACTAATCATAGGTTATTTCATTGCCATTTATGTAGAGAAAGTAAAGGGGAAATAATTTCCTTTCCTCTGAACCTTCCATTAATTATCAGAGAGTGAGATTCACATGTGATTTTACCCTATAATTATTACACCTACCATGGCTTGTAGGGTTCGTTAGAAAAACTTTCTATGCTTTTACAAGTCCGTGAAGAAAGATCTGGAAAAGACGCTTTTCATCTCCTTTTGACCCATCCTTTCCCCAGACTTTCTCTTTTACATCCCTCGGGTAGGAGAAAAGTTTCCTTGAAAAGTTCTTCGTCCCGCTTCTATCTTTACATTTTTTCTTCTTCATCAGATAAGTTATGTGCAAAGAGAGTCTGTTAAAAGACGGTATCTAAATTCTAACCATGGTTCATTCTTTCGTAGACAAAATCAACCGAGTATGAATGAAGGTCTAATTCCTTGATAAATGTTGCTGGCCTGATAAGGATCACTATAGGAACTGTAGTAGTTTTTTTCTCGTAAAACATTTGTCTTTTCTCACCATTTTTTAGACCAAACTTGGCTAGATTTTCACATTAATCCAATTTGAAGGATGCTCCTGGCACTTTTTAGTGTATACGAAAAGAAACTGTGTGTAGCAACTGGAATAGAAGTGTAGGAAAAATTTTCAACGGGATCGATGCTCGTTACTATGTATTGCTTCATAAAATAGGTACTAATTTCTAATGATTTTTTTGGGGGCAAAGTTTTCTTCAAGTTAATCAGTAAGAGTAATAATTAATTTAAAAGTCCCGTTACTTTATCAACACTCAAGTTTTAGTTGATTGAGGAAAAGTTTCAAGTGAGTGTCTACCTACATCTTGGAAAGGAAATTATCCTCTAGAAATTCACTAATGAACCCTTCAAGCTTCATACAATCAAAATGTTAGTATAGGGAACAACCTAATTATTGAGAGCTATAGCCAAGGAGGAAAAAGAGGGGTGAATGAGGTAGAAAAAAAAATATTTGGAGAAATTTGGGTTGGAAAATCGATGATTTTAATTATTACTGTGTTTTTCCATGAATGCAATTATATGTATATGAAGAGTAAAAGAAATTCAAATGGTATAAAAAATTCTATGGCTCCCAAGGGGGTAGATTTGTATTGAAATTTATGTGAATAAAGTTTTTGTGTTTGTTGCGTCTCGAGTTGAATTAAATAAATACAGGTTTAATTAGAATTTGATAGCAGAACAGCAAGTTTAGTTGGCTAAGTAATTTGCTAGTTCCTGTTGAAGTCGGAAGTTGAATGGGAGGGCTTCATTGGCAATTACTATTGTATTTAGTTACTATAGGTACTTCATTTTAGTGAAAATAGGAATTGTTTGTATTTTTACTGTTGAAAAAAATGATTGAGAGAAGCTATGATTGGTAATTTCGACCTAGAATCTTGTTAGTATGTATTAACATGGATAAGGTTGGGGTTGAGGAAGCGGTACCAGTGTTGGCTATCTTGAGCATGCAAAATGGACACAAGTTTGACCTTGGTTTTCGACATGATGGGACACGAAGTTTAAAATGTTACTCAGGTAACCCCACCTGAAAAAAGGTCCTCTTTAACCTTAGTACCTTATTTTCGAGTTTTGATGTAAATGCAGGAGCTTGGAAGACGTCCTGGAATGATGGTTTCCAGCGACCCCGAAAAGCAACAATTGTCATGTGCAGTGTTTAGTTATAGGGCTTAAACATAAGATGGCATATTTATAAGTACTTGTATGAGCTTATTGTTATTCCTTTGACTCTCTGCAATGTTAATAGGAATAATTGAATGAAATAATTGGTTTAGTTGTTTTTCAATGTAATTTAAATGCGGCCAATAATGTTATTGGATGTTGTTGATAAGAATGCTGATCAGAATCTTTTTGGATGTGAACGAAACAACACCTATCGTACTAACTTCATTAAAGTTCTCATTTTACTTTGTTTTCTTCTAATTTTCCTGCGTAACTCGAGTTTATTGTTCACATCTAGGGGGCAAAGGCTCCTAAACTTCTATATTGAAGAGACTAAGAGAAAAGTATTGTTTCCAAAAGGGAAACTGGTCCTTCGTAACTAAAATATATCCCGGCAATTGGCTGGGACTGGCTTAGAGCCATTTTTATTATTAATTCCAAAGTAAGGAGTTAACATTGTTTTTCTTTTGTCGGTATTATTGTTGTTTTTACGGGGGGAATTTTACAAGTAAAAGGGGAAAATTTGGGTAAAACTTTTATCAAAATATTTTTTATCCATGAAAAAGTACCTTATTACCCCTTTCCCCAATCGTAGGGCTACATATAGTGGCATATGTGATTGCATGTTAGGAGATATAAGTTTTTTGATTTTATTGTCGATTTTAAGAAAATAAGTAATTTTAATTTACTCTTCCTTTCTTCTTATAGGGAGATTCAAATGTCGGGAGATTTGGCCGAATCCTGAGAGTGAGAAAATATTCAATGTGTTCCTGGACTTTCTCCTCCTATTGATTCCTCTCTGCATTATGGCCATGGCCTACAGTCTCATTGTGACCAAATTGTGGAAGGGAATGAGACGTGAGATTCTTCACACCCGATCATTCACTCCAGGTATGTGCCTTTTACATTTACATAAATTCTGTAGTTACCTTGTGGGTATTCCATTTCATCCCATGATTACTTTCTCTCAGGTGACCAACGTTATATTAATTACGACCTTCTTGTCCCTACTTTTTACAATTAAGAGTTCTCCATTGAAAGTGCGAGGGTCTGTTGATATTCCATTACATCCCATAATTACTTTCTCCTCAGTGAGAAAAGTTTTATTTAGCTTTCACCTTCCGTTAGCTCCTTGTTACAATTAGACCTCTCAAAATAAGGAAGTACCTTGTCCATTACTCTCAATTGCTTTCTTTACCTTTGCTTGGCGTTACTTCTTTTTAAAATAAATTTTACCAATATTTTCCCCAAATCTCATTTTCCCATGTTTTTCTCTGGTCTGGCTTTTAATAGTATGTAAATGACTGGAATTTTTCTACGAATTTGTCCATACCAAAGCTGTTTTAACCAGAGAAGTTTTTTTTATTCGGATTTTTCCCACTTTTTTTGCCCCGAACACAATAATACAATTTAGTAAATTACGCTATGTAAAATATAAGCATAAAAAAATAATAATGGCATTTTTTGAGCGCTTTGGGTCTGCCTCTGTAAAAATGCTCAACTCATGGTCTTTGAATGGAATAAAATAGTGAAATTCGAGTCAATACCGTTAAAATCTACATAAATATAGTTTCAAAATAATTTTTTTAGTGTAATTTTATACGTATAGCCCCATGTTTAGAATTGTATGTATCCTTGGGGCTACACGTACACAAAATGTATACAATATGCATTTTGTATTGGTATTTTCACACCTTTCAAATGCATTTGTGAACACGCATTCTCTTTGAGGGACGAGCCACCTTCCGATATTTGCTACACCTGTGAATATATTTTTCTTCACTCACCTGCCCCAGCCTTCTAGAGTTGAACATAAATGTCATGAGATGAAAGGCTGTAGCTTATGAATTATGAGCTTATATTTGTGTATCTTTATTAATATGTTCTTGCTGCTCCAAACTACGTTCACTGCATTTGTCCGCTCTAATTTAATATATAGGATCTACACCATTGTAATACTACAATAATAGTTACAATAATAGTAGACACCACAAGGAGCCAATGTGATTAGGAGAAAGTAGAGGATTAACCTTGAGGGGATAGAAAAAGTTGGAGAAATAAATTAGGATTTCATATGATCCCAGAGTCATCTGGACTGGCAAGGTGGGATATTTGAGTTGAGACTTTACGCGGAGTCATGGAGAGTATAAGATTTGATCTCACCGGAAAGTATGTAACCTGTAATTTGGAGAAAGTTATTCCATATAGCTATATGCTATACATAAATAGTGATTACTTAAAAGTCCATGAGGGCTAATGCTAACGTAGGTAATAATCATATATAATGTATGTAATGGTATGGAGTAGCTCGTAGGTATATCCAGGTCTTGTAATAATCACAAGAATTAAAAGGTGTACAAGTTCTAGACAGGGTTATCAACTTTAATGAAAATGTGAGTCATTCCAAGCTTATCAGTTAATGACGTGGGGGGAGGGTTTAACGTTACATCTGTAATAATTGGCCCATAGGAGAGCACTGATAAAATTTAAGCTTGAAGTTACATTGTACATAGAACGCTGGGACTTGATAACATCTCCGAACTTTTCTTCTCCCACAAATTTCCTCTACTTTCGAGTCCTTCCCCAAACTATGTATCAAAGAAAATTTCAACATATGCATTTTACCATTGAGCATTGATTAACTATAAAAATATTTGGGTAAATTACAAACTTTCTCAGATGCCCTATTTTCCCGTATGTTTTACTACACACTAGCAAAATTTATGCACACTTTCTTACATAAATAGGAATGTCGTGTTAGGTATAGATTAAGTCCACGGTGAATATGTAAGCGCAAAACATCATATTTTTAAAATTTGTCACTTTGAGTAGATGTAACGTGTGCTGGGTGCCATAAGCAACGGCGTCGGATTTTTTGTAATATCTTAAGCTAATACAGAATTATGGCCAAAAACGCCATTTTTGGTATTTAAGTCTGTATCTCCGGAACTAATGGGGCGATTTGACTCATTTTTGATCTAATGTACTCAGAAATAAGTTTTTCAGTGCAGGTTTTCACCGTTTTTGGAAATTTTGAAAAATGCCTGACAAATAGGGGACAGAGTAGAAGTGAGTTGGGGAATTATGCTGCTTGTTAAAATACGGTAGAGCCAGAGCCTGAGCTTCAACATTAGAATTTCTTTCTTACAGTAAAATGTATCCGTAAAAATTCAAAAGTATATTTTTGTAAAGGTATTGGTTGTAAAGTTTTTGAGATAGTGTTTGCATACAATAGATGGGGAATGGAAGAAAATATTATCGAGTCAGAAAAATGTATTAGGTTGTCCGATTCACTTCAAAATTGTTCCAATATGGAATTTTACAGCCTAAAAACCTACTTCTCTTTAGTATGGACAATGATGCATTTATGGAAGAATAATTTTTTTCATGTTTTTTCTAACTCATGTTTTACTACTACAAAATAGAATATTCTCGTGAGTACTTGGTAGCAATACATTTTTGTAAATTAAATTAGCATACATAGTTTTACTTAGAATTGGAGAGCCTTTGATACACAAGTTCAAACAAGTTTGTTATTAGATTTGTGGGAAAAATGACTTACTACATATCCGGAAGGAAAATGCATACATTATTTTGTAAAAACCCCTCTGGAATATTTCTTTACATAATTTGGGGGAAATTGTGAAAACGCAATTTTATGCAGAAACACTTTGAGAAATTTTTCTTGATATAATAATTTAGTGGGAATTTTCCGAGCAATAAATTGTATACATAAACAGTAATAACCTTGAGACATTTTTCTTTATATAATTTGGTGGAAATTTTCAAGACTATAAATTTTATGCGTAAACAACCCTGAGATATTTTTCTGTACATAAGGTATGGTGAACATTTTAAGAAGAAATGTTAACGCGTAAAAAAGTTATCCCTCCATATTTTAATGAAACTTGTACACACATTTTTTTATATAAAAAACCTCCTAGAATTATTCTTCACATAATTTGGTACGGTGAAAATGGTATGGACAAAATTTTTGTATAAAAAACCATTGAAATGTTTCACTATGTAATTTTGTGAAAATTTTTTTATTCGTATGGAATTTCAATTTCCTCAAAAATTCACGAAAAATTGTTTGACATTGAAAAATTGACGATCTATTGTCAAAAAGCCTCGACTTTTATGAACATAATAATTTTCATATATGAGGACTTTAGAATCAAACTGGAATAAGTCCACTTTTGTAAATTTTACAGGAACCGCAAAAAACTGTCAT
>JAQFXU010004226.1:0-14019 GCA_034693705.1 Spatulosminthurus flaviceps
CTTTTAAATACTAAATTGGGTCAAGACAGAGTAACAGTCATGCCTTTGGGCTAGTAATTGATAGAAATTCAAGAGTTTTATTTTTCTACTAATCATTTGCCTTTGGCTTTCTCCGGATTTTCCTCAGCCATAGCGTATATGTATATAAAGTGAAATTATTAAAAATCGAACCGTTTCCTTCCACATTCCGGAAGTTGAAATAGCTGTAGAACCATATATGTTAGAAGATTTCCACCAATTGTGGTTAATGGCTTGGAGATGTAAGATAAGGGAGAAAACATAAACTAAAAGGTGGAAGGTTGAGGGGAGCCTTGTATAACTTGCAACTTACACAGAGAAAGCGAGCCAATTACAAGAGTTGAAAGAAATACAGTGATTTGTGAACACGTCCCCATTCAAGAGCAATTAGGAGCAATGGTTGGGAATTGTAGATTATTTATGCATTCGAACCAATTTATTTGCATAAAGTCCACACATTCAGCCATACATATTATATGGCTGGAAAGAAATTATTTCCGCTATTTCATACCATTGTTTTCCCTCTCCATCCTTCCCTTTCCTTTGGAATTGCGAGGATATGACGGTTCCAGAAATTCATCCTACCCACTAATTGTAAATTCAGAGTTGAGTTTGTGACTCTGGGAATTAATTGTCTTTAAGGGTTGCCTTTAAAACGCTTTACTATATTTTTTATGGGAGGATGTAGGAAGAGGAGTAGGAGTAGCTACAGTACAAAATTGTGGAGTGTAATGTTCTAGGGTAAAAAAAAGGGGGAAATTGGTTTGTTTTTAGCTCATCATAAAAAAGATCAGTGAAACTAAAACTTTCATTATTTAGATTTGAAATGTAAATTCAGTTTGGTTTCTACTTTTTACCTTCCCTCAACTCTCACTTGACAATTTATGTGCAAATTTTTCGGGATAATGTAAACAATGTCCAGACTAGCCATGGAAAGCAGCTTAGCATCCCACATCAGGCTGACCATTGACAAAAGCCCAGCCTGGATACTTCCCACAAGAATTACTCACACTGGATTTTCTACCCACATTTAAATCCACCTCAATGGTCAAAAATCCATGGAAGGAGTGTCTCAATGCCTTGTGAAAGTGTGTGCATGTAGGAAGGGAAGTCAAATAATTCTTGTGGCACTGAACGCACTGCAATGAAGAATTCCTATTAGAAACAGGCATTTCCAGTTTCTCAATTTTTATAGAGCCATTGCTACGACATAGGGAAATATAGGGATAGATAAGTAAGTGCAAAATCAAGGTTTTGACCTAACTTAGATATATACTGAAGGAGCGTTCACTTATTGTCTCTATTGTAAAGGCCAGGTCGATAGATTGGAGGGTAAAAGTACTTCTCAAGCTACTATTAAAGGAGAAAAGGCAACTTATCGTACCAAAATTAGTTGGCTGTTGTGCAACACTAGTAATTATGACAAAGTTTTAATGACTCTCTATATCTACCAATAATAGATCTGTATGCATAGCTAAAGGTGGCAATGGTAATTCGGCTGAGTGGGCTCAACAAGTTGATTGTGCGGGTTCTACACTCCATTGTATTTCCACAATGGAGGCCTAAACGGGCATGAATAGTCATTTAAAGTATGTTTAAGCTTTAAATTATCGCTTATATATACGTCCAGCCTCGTTGGATTCAAGGGTTTATTGCTAATACTACATTGAACGGAGGTTCGCTAATGATGAAGTAACCCCCGCAGGATTCGTGCCAAAAAATAAGTAAGTAAATGCCACCAGAGAGAAAATTATAGCTGGAGTTCATTCAAGCATGTGATTCTAGTGTATGGTTGGCTCCTGAAGTTTAAGTCCAGTCTTATTGTTGGCAAGAAGCTCATCGTCGACCAGAGCGTCACCACGTTTATACCCTTTGGGGTGATCAGCTTGAAAGATAGTGTAGAAAATAAGTATGGAATGAGTGGGTGGATATTCTCACCGCGGGACAAAAAACTTGGCTGCAGGCTTCGTTGAGTTACAACAAGAACGGCTTCAGTGGAAGATTCACATTTATTCTCTCTTCGTGCCTTACATGAACTTATCCTTTTTTTAAAGAAAAAGTTCCACAGACCAAAGTTCTCTCCTTTTCCCCATCAAAACAAAGAGGTTCTGGAGAGATTTTCCTCAAATGCAAAAGATTCAAGGATACCCACACCGGAGAGTAAGAATAAGTCAAATTGAAAGTAGCTTGAATTTATTTTTTTAAGGAAAGAAAGGTAACTTTAGAAAAGAAAAGTCAAATTCAACGCATCGTTGTTGGCTAAAAATATAAACTAAAAGATGTCAAAGTTCGTACATTCTTAACTATATAGCTATACCGAATCTCTATTTATCTTCCACTTACACCTACAAACTTCAACCTGGGTATTTCTTTTTACGTCGGTGGGAACTTTTGACGTCATTCACCATTCCCCATTGAATGTAGCTACATTTTTCTAAAAATTCCATACATATTAAAACTTGCAAGGGAATAAACTAATTAGATGATTGCCACGTATAATTATCAGCGTCTTTTCCACAAAACCTTACAATTTTGCCACTACAAAACTTTCACTAAGAATTGTCATACAATTGTAAAAGCAATGCGCAATGGTAGGACAATCCAATTCTTTTAACCATTATCTTGTAATCCTCCACTTCTTTAAGAAAATTTATAAATAAAGCAATAGAGCAGAATACAATTTTTATTCAGATGTGATAACTGGGATTCAAAACTTACCACATTGTCTGCATGCAAGAATAAGAATGTACGTGGGAGGATGGGAGACATTGTTACATTCGTTGTACCATTTTCATTTTCCCTCGCGAATCGTGAGGGAAAATGATGAACGAAGGAAGGGAACATCAGTCACGTACAAGTGTACACGGAGCGAAAAGAAATGTGAAAGAAATGCGGGACTTCCATAGAGACACAGTATTATAAAATTTAATCATAACGAATATACTACGTACAAAATGATTTTACACATATTTATTTGAATTTAACTAATAATACCCACAAAACATGACATCTCTTATAATTATTTGTTTAATCTTACCAGCTTGATTTGATAATTTACAGGAGTGATAAACTCTATTTGGCTCAAAAAATCTAGGTACTATACTAACTTACCTACCAAAGTAGAATATGCAATATAATTTAAAGTTACAGTAACTTTAGGTGAAATGGAAAAGCTGAATTACTAGAACAAAATAACGGAACTATACGTTCAAATAATAGATAAATGTGCTGGTTGCACATGTCAGCACCATGATTATCTATAAATGGCCATTTTGATAGCTTCAGAACACATTTAAAACACAAATAAATAATTTATAAAAGACATTATAACACGCTTTACGAAGATGAGAACTTTCACAAAATAGAACAAAAAAGATGTTCCACTAGTTTCTTCCTATGACACTGACCTCAAGCTACAAGCAAAGTTGACAACATTGAAAGTCAGTAGTAGTAGTTTGTGTGGTGTGTAGTAATAGCTAGATGTAACTGTGCATTGATTCGAATCTATGCAGTACTAACGACACCGCAAAAGTAAATGTCTTCCTAATGTCTGCCTACTAATGTCTAAGTCGTTTGTGTGAATCCGCAAGAGTTGAAAAACTAAGTCGAAACTGAACGAAGGATGAAGATTAGCGATGGTACGAGGAGAAAGGAGTCGGTTGAACTAGCAATAAAAAGAGCATTGGGACTGGCGAAATTTTTGCACGTCGAGATCCGGAAGAAAATGCAATACATAATTAATAACATGAACGGACAAAAAGGTCTATATTGACAACATACACAGACAATAAGTCCTGCACCAAAATAAATGGAGACCGAAGCTCAATGCAAAATTTGAAAAACTTACTAGTATGTACATACATATAAATGGGCAAGGGGTTGACAAAAGCCTGACAAATTACCTCCGCCTCTAGTATTTAGTTTCCAATAAAATTTCTCTGACTGAGACAGGATCAAACATAACTCACTTATGTAGGGGAACATAGGTTCAGTCTACCAAAAAAATTGGGAAGGTAGTAAAATTGCCAAGGCCATGACTTGACACGGCAAAGTGTAAATTATAAATTAAGAAAAACGTCAGGATCGATGGCTTTAGGCTGAGGAAGATACGCGGAAATTTTCCAATGGCCCCCACAAGGACAATTGCGGATCCAGCGGTTGTCCCACGCCTTATTTGCTGCGGACCGTGGAGGCATATGAATCAATGTTACGCATCCACATCTATAATGCAAAGTAATACAAAACAAACACAATTTACATGAATGATGAAAAAACTTTCTCCATTCCAACTTGAAACCTAACTTGCTACTCCCTCGGGACATCAGCCCACTTCAAGACAGGAGCAATCATGATTATTTTCAAATTTTCAAGTCCCATTTTCACGGACATACAAATGCACATATAAATGTTTATCATCAAGTTGCACTGTTGTGTACACAAATCTACTAATCTACTGTGCTCTATTACGCGCATGTAAATGTAAATCCAGCCTAAATTTCAAAAAATGTTCAAAAGTTTGGAAATTGCTTATCCACCTACTAAAACTCAAATAAACTAAAACCTTCTGCCAGTCACAGTAAGTATAAGTAGTGAATCTTGCATATAAATATGTTGCACTTAGATAACGTACATCTCACGCACACGTACGCAACGTTAGATGACAAACTTTAGAATCCATAAAAAAACAACCCACAAAATTTAAATACATGCAACGTGCAGCTAAAAGCGTGTCTATCTATAATAGTACACTCACTCAACCCCAAAACTAATTTATGGCACAAACCATAGCCACATAATTCCCACATTTTCACCACTGCATTGTATACGCTAGTAACATAAAAATCCTAAGTGCATGAATTTGAATACCAAATCTTCTACCTGTTGCAAATTTTCACTCCGGAGGGATTTTTCCCAAGCCATAATAGTCTCAGACCGTCCATCATCACCCCATTATTCTCATCCGTATTGTTATACTGCCATTTCACTGGGTTCGCACCGAATTCAATCTGAAAAACAACAAATTGTTTTCTGCTTCAATTTATCCCCTCCCATAATTAATAATTCACGAAAAAATAACGTTACATTCTGCTCTAATTATATCTATAAATTCCTACGCTATTCCATTAAATATCATTTTCTTTCCTCCCCATTGAAAAGCGTGGGCTCTGGGCTCGAAAATTTATTTAGACACCCACGCATATCTTTCTTTAAAACCGCATCTGTGGAAGCAAAAATAAATAATGTTTCCATATTTCAAAAGCATCTTCACATTACCTGCAATGGTAAGTTTCGTGAAAAGAACGAGTTCGAAGCTAGTCCATGGTATTTTGCCGGAGAAAAGGAATTATATGAAGGGATTTGAACTTCACTTGGTAGCAGGCAGCAATCATCTACACAAAATTCCAAAAATTCCAATTAATTCAAGCCCTTGTTCAAAACATTTTATTTTATAAAGCAAAGCATTACATCCAAATTACAGCATTAATTATTACTCTTCGTGAGAAGCCCAGTTGGTAAATAACGACAGGAAGCAAATAAACAAGACTGATACTGAGAGTGAAAGCGCTGTTGAAGATATTGTGCTGCCTATGACTGCAAACTGCAGTAATTAAAACGTTACTCTAGCGACATCCTCATCCTACCCCGAAACTCTTTTGTGAAGGAGAAAGGGAGAGAAAAAGAGGAGTCAAAAAGTAGATGAGGCATAGAAAAGTGAGCACACAAGCAGTGAAACCAAGCGTTTATAATCAATTGACAGTTTCCATAAAGTAACCAATGAGTCTTACCCCCGTGGTAACCTTTCATTTATATTTTAAAGCAAGATTTCCATTAAATAATTTCAACTGTGGTCCTTTTGATTTTCCTCCATACACCAGTACTACGACGGGTGCATGTAAATATACAGGAAAGTAAGTGGCAGACACCACAAGAAAAATATCCTGTTAAAAGCTATCAAATACAACCGTCGTCCTCATGATTTCATAAATATACGCCTAATTCCCATTTCCCATTTGATATTTTCTATGAAAGCTCGTATGCCTGAGTGAACAAAAAGAAACCACTCTTGGGGTGGTTTTATATATGAATCACTATCCCATGTGCTCTACTATGTTCATCGCAAGTTAAGGAAAATATGTACAAAGTAAACTTGCAAATACACTACACACACATTTAGTTTAGTACATAAATATCCACAGTAAGGTTCTTCATATACATGAACAAGCATAAAGACAAATATGTGTGTATTACATATATTGCTACTCAAATCCCAAATTCCCTATAAGCCACAAACATTCACTTGATTAAGAAATTTTTGTGAGCTTTGAAGCATAATTTGCATTCGTCACATCTTCAACGCTCTATAAAGCCACTTAGAACGACAGGGCGTCCATGCTCTTCTAACTCTTCACAACAGTTTTTCAAAAACACAACATCACAAATAAAAGCAAGAAACAAAAAAAGGTATCTCCATAGACCCCCCCCCCACAGCAAAGCTACATGATGAGAACAATAAAACATGAGAAGAAATCTAATCTACGCAATAATGGCTCAAAGTTTGATCCTGAACTTTGAAACCCGAATCTTTTAAGACGTTTCAAGATTGTCTGAAGTCCTCCTACGCGATTTTCGTTGCAGACAAACACAAAGCTTTAGCATTTAGTTACACAAAGTTTTGTTCGTCTTGTTATGCAAGACAGCAATTTAATTTAAATAATTCGAAGAACAGCAATAATAATTATTGCACTAGTACTGACTACTGACACTTGACTAATTTGTAATATCACAGGGATGAGCTATAATCAGAAGCATCCACCCACATTAATTCAGCATTCATTCAGTAGGACATAGCTCTACACCAAAATTAAAGGGTTCAAGTCCTTTAACAATCGGTTATGCCTTTGCATAAGAACCTTCAAAGTTGAGTCCAACAGTTAACAGCTACAGCATCAGAAACAAGAGATCGTGAGTCAACTCACAATTCAGCTTCTGAGAATGCGGTGTGTATAAAAGAAATTGCGCTGATGAGACATCGTCCTTTCATTTACGCATACTTAACTTATTTTGGATAAATGTCACGTTTGCGCTTCCAACACAAATCAGCTCTATAATTTTAACAACATTAGTTAATAGTCAAGAAAGAGGTATATATGCAATCTGACTTTCTTATACATACGTTTAACAGGGATAACATATAAAACTTTTAATAGCTTTGGCATGAGTTTAATAATGCGGTAAAGTAAAAACAACGGAGCATCAAAACAGTATCTACTGCATCTTCAATAGTAAGGGTTGCCATCATAAAAAGCTGCACATGAGCTTCCAATAAATCTGGCTCCGTGTGAGCGTCTCCTTTCCAACTGGCATTTTCCCCATTTGAAAAAAATCATGTATGCAAACAAAAAATCCAAAAGTACATACAAAATTCAAGTGTAACATCCATCCAATAATTTCTAATTTCTCTTTAAAGCAAATTGACTTTCAGTTTTATCGCACGTCAGCATTATCATTTTCTTTATCTTCCCATCACGGACTGTCGATTTCTCCTCTATCAATTCTCAAATACTATACAGTATGGTACCAAGAGTACTCATCGGTTCGTATACACTTTGTATCTGCATGAATTACAAGCTATATGCAACTATACAAAAGAGGTTCAGAGCACAAATTGAACGGTAAATTGATTTTCAGCTTCATTTTCCATTAACAGCAGTTTTTCATACTGTTTGCGAACTAAATATCAATTCTCTAGTCTCCATAAGGAGTACATATTATCAACTGTTTTTTAAGGGAAAAATCGACACTAACATTATTTGATTACGAGGTCCAACACTGTCTTCTTAAGCCTGACGGGTAACAAGAAGAGCAAATCTTGTATCGCACTGGATTATCGCTACAAAGACTATACAGGTTTAAATTAGAAACTTTGACTGTCAATGAACCTGAACATCTCACACTATATCACTGACAAAGATAAAATCACAAGCTATCATGTAATATGTACAAGGTGAAGGGAATCATCACAAATGCAATTTAAGCTGATCGCACCATATTTTTTTAACTGAGACAAAGTAAAGCTTCAATTTTAATGAATTCCACCAAGCTAAGGCACTATCTGTACTGTACGAGACAAAGCCAGAAGAGCCCCTAGTATATCATCCACAAATACTGTTTACATAATATAGATGTATAGGATATTTAATATTTAGTTATTTTTTATGTGAAGTTCAAATCTAATGATCACAGACTTTTTGCACATGAAGGTAAATAGTTCATAATGAAAATAGCTCAGTAGTTTCATTCACTAGATATTTTGCTAATAAGAAATGGTTGATTAGACAAAAGGCAATTTTAGCAGGAAAAACATTTTACATATAGATTTGAAGTCTATGAGGTCGGATGACACAACAACATGTGCTAATGGCATTTTTTACTTGCGCACGGAACAGTAAAATAAAATAAGCTTGTTTTTCAATATAGAGGAAGTTCAAAGTAAAACAAACCTGTGGTGTCAGTCCGTGCAAGTGGGTAATTAATTCAAACAGTTACACTTATAGTTTGTGAAAGTGTCCATGCAAAGCAATGACACGGGAGCAATCAATATCTACAAAATTCCTATATCTTCTCCGAGTAAACGGTGGACATACGTATCAATAATACTTGCAAATAGTACTTAATTCTACCCCATATTCTTCCTATACCTTCCCATATCCCATGAAACCATGAATGCATGGAAAATTGCAAAAGTTACAAAATTATTTTAAAAAATACATATACAATATCAATACCCATCTGTATTCAGTGAATTTACACCTATAGTCCCAACAGGTTGAAAGCATTCAAATGCCAGAACTAAAATGTATACTATATAGACAGGAGTATACACAAATGTTTGAGGAAGTAAAGACGAAAACAAATAATTTCTCATTACTTCCCTCTTACGCTAAATAATACATAATTGCTTTTTCTCGAGTATTTTCCGCGTCAACACCTTTCCTGTAAACTCATTCTTTTATCAGTGACTTCGGTTTTGTGGCCAATTATCGTCGGCTATTTAAAAGGGATTCGAATTTACCAAACTGTACTGGATGAATTTCAAAAATAGACGATGTGTTTCTCCGTCCCGACTTTGTGGACCCCATATAGCCGATTGGTGAGTATGACTAATTAACCCCCTGTTTCCCCTTCTACAAACACAATGTTATATATATTTAATTATGATTCAAACTTGTCCTTCGACCAACTATACACATACAAATATACATTATTTTGCATTCCGGGTTTTACATTTTGAGCTGAAAACTTCCGCATTCAATTCAGAGCAACTCAACAAAATAAGTTTTATTTTTCATCGTGACCAAAAAAGCGAGTAAAGTTTACAGAGCGGGAAGTAATAATTCGTTATATAATTAAAATAATCAATGAGCTCTGCTTTTGTCAATATACTTGAATATACATATGTTAAAATTATCAAGTGAGCACTACAGAAATATTTTGTCGCATAACTAATATATAGAAATAAATTCTATGAAAACTGTAGGAAAATACTACAAACCTTAACCTAACCTAAAACAGTTTGTGACAGGAATTTTTCTAAGAAAATCTCACTTCGACCTATTAAAATTTATCACTGAATTCATTACCATCTAATTAAGATTTTATACATTAGTTTTACTTAGGTTCCCTTATCTAATACAGTTGCAGTATTACTAGCTTGTTCGAGGACAGGCTCATCACTTGAAGGAATAGGGTGGGAAACTAAGGACGAGGGTTCTACCCCGACCCTTGTAATAGATGCTGGCAGGACAACTGAATCAACCTCTCCCGTGGTAACGGTATCGGAAATATTGCTAATAGTTGAAGCAATATCACCAGGAGGAGGATAAGCTTGTTTCTCATCAGGTTCTAAATATTCATCACACTCGTCGACGGAATCCCTGTGAAGTGAAAGGTCTGTGGTCAAGAACAAGTAGTCATTGAAACTCCGGAGACTTTCTACTCCTACACCAATACTACTTCTACGATGTAGACTAGTAGCAGCAGAGCTTAATAAACCTTGTTCCAAAGATTCTTTCCTAGCCAAGGACTCTTTCCTTGCAAGTGAGTCTCTCTTGGCTGACAATTCCGCGTCGTATCCTGCATCCATCATAAGTGACTCCTCAAAATCTGCTATTTGTCGGGAAACGGAACGATATGGACCAAAGCTCATGGGTCGTCCAGAGGATTTCCCACCATAAGGTAGGGTAGAGTCATTGAATGGTGCAGTAGCAAACGTTGTGAAACCCTCGGCTTCTTCCTGTTTCGTTGGGGATTTGGGTTGTGGCTGGACAGGAGATGTCTTTACAGATACTCTATTAGGATTGATGACTCTCTGCCTAGCAGAACCTTTGTTCAGTTGGGACTCCTCTTCCGACTCATTGCCAGAAGATTTCCGTTTGCAAAAACATCCTACGAATAGACCTACGACAAAGAACCCTGCGAAGCCTAATGCCACCCATAAGAATATATAATGTTGGTTGTTCGGCCCAGATTTAACCTGTTGATTTTGCGGCAATATTGGATTTGCTGGTAGAAAATCTACAATCGATAAATTATAATAATCCTATAAGAAAATTTTCAAAACTAGCAACTCAGTCCAAATAATTATTACGAGATTTCACCAAGGGAAACATTATTGTTTGGAAATTTGCCTAACTTTTCATTGTATTATTGGAAATAACTTAGCTTTACAGGTAATATCTACATCTTGCTTGACATTTAGTTAACAAATTAACGTGTGAAGATTCGTACTAAACACTTACGCTGCTCATATTGATAGTTTCTATTCGCCATGGCTTCGTTTTTGTTATACAAAATAAATGCTATTTTGCTTTCCACACGGAATTATTCACTCTTTTCGTGCTAAAGTCTTAGCAAATTAAACACAAACGCTGAACCACATTAGTACAACCGGTTGACAAGTGTACACATTGAGGCTCGAAAAACTTCGAATCATAATACAATCAACGACTGTAATAATTTCAGATAGCGGAGAAAACACAATAAATTCACTTTTACGAGAGTTCGTTCGTACCCAAATGTCAATGAATTTTCAAATAATTTGAACCCTCATTAAAGTATAGTAAACTTGAGCTTCAAAATAAGTACTGAACTTACTCAAATTATTTTCTTGAGTTTTATCTACACCAATAATGTGGAGCAAATTGTCTTAAACGAAATTCAACACGAGCTAAAAACAATGGGATAATTAACCAACATGCTTTCCTTCCAACGAACAATAATGCAGATGAATAATTATGGTGACAGGGGTGTTTCGAATCCGATGACAAATGTACTAGCGCACACGAAGGAACGAAGCATTAGAGCTCAAATGAGTGTTCAAGGGAAATGTTACCAACATGTATATGTAACATGAATGCTAAGTGCATAGGGCTTACGAAATATATCTACTAATATCAATTTCTTCGGTCGCTTCTCACCAGTATAAACATGTCGATTTCCTGTCCTGGAATGAACTACCATGAGAAAAAATTCTACACGATGTAACTCATGAGTAACAACACTGAGGTTCTTAAGTTTCAAATCAAAACTGTTTGATCGGAATGAACACAAGCAAAAGCAACCAGAAGTTTCAAATATAATTCTTACAACATATCAAATTGATATGAGTTTCCTTACGTTCCAATATGTTACATTCCGATATGTATAATGCTTACAGACTTATACTCATATATTTTTTTCTGTAAAAGCCAAGTAATGCAAAATACATACACGACTGCCTGAACTGGATAAGTTTCGCTTTTTCACAGTTCATAAGGGTTTTAGACTTGAGAAACAAAAGCTATCATAACAGCTTTCATTAAGAATAATATCACGAACATAACTAATCAAGATTTGGACTAGTTTGGAGTTCAGTTATAACTTTTTAACACTCCATAAATAAATTGTAATAGAATACTGCAGCACTGTAATAACATCTGAGAAGAAACAAATGATGATTCGAAGATCACAGACAAATAATCTAGTCGCAACCGTCACAATAGTTAACGATTGTATGACATCTGCTAGATGTAATGCTCATTCACAATCCATTTTGTGCTGCCACTAGTGTCGAAAAATGCATTAAAAAATATGAACCAACTTATAGATATGCTTCTAAACTGGTTACGTGACAAAATAATAGAAACTAACAGTTTCCACGATGAGGACTGTTTTTGGGGATCACTAACAGTGATTATAACCCAAAATACCTCAAATTAGCTACAGACAACGCGTTGTTTCGTCCTTTTGGGACTCGTCAGTGTAGCCTCCGAACAGCAGTAACAGTCAGAGGCTGACTTGGGAACCATCAGCAGCAGACTGTAGACCCAATTAGGTATGAACCAGCTTTTTAGACACCCGCAAACAACCCCCACACCGTTTCCTCAGAAAGGAGAAATGGCGTGAATACAGCGAAATGATCACCTTATAATTTAATACACACAGCAAGCAATAACAAAATAGCATGACTAAAAATCATCAAAGAATTGAATACTGCTCAACTGGTTTTATCTACGCGAAAGCCAGAAGCTTAAAATTAGTTGAAAGTAGGCACCAAGCCGATTTCAAAACTCACCTATTAATGTCTCATCCGGGTCATGAGGAGCCACAGAGAGTCGGGTTAGCAATCGAAAAAGCATGGGAAGAATGTCAACATTTTCGGAAGTTCTTCTGAACGAAGGCAGACATGACTTACGAATAAGACCCCAAATGCGCATAAGGACGATCAACTCCCGTAAGGCTCCCACTGCCTTCGAATCACGACATACTTCCCACTGTAATAAAATGAATCAAATAACTAGCATTAAACTACAAAACGTTACGAATCTGAAGACAAAACACGCTAATTACACCTAGATCACAGTTTCGCAGACAACAATTATTAGAAATCACAAAATTTACCCCAGGGGCCCTTGAATGCCTCAGATCAGGCAAGGTTGCTAATAGCTTTAATGCTAAATCGGCACACCATTGTAGAATTTGCTGTATACTTTGCAGCGTTGATGGTTCTACGGTATATTCCTTAGCTTCTGAATGTATGAGGACTTGGTCCACGTCAGATAAAGATTCTCCTTTGGAGCTGAGAAGTGCTATAAAAATTAGCAAAAACATTTTAATTAGTCAACCATGATTAATTCACATGAAAACAACGTATGCCTATACTTATACTGGGGTATCCAATCAATTTAATGTGATGCCAGGATAAGGAAACCCAAAATGGAAAAGCTGGAAAAGGTGAACGGAACAGGATTTTTGTTCACGAACTTCTACTTTTGATCATGAATGAATGCATCAATGCCGAATTTGGAGGAAAATAACTACACTTAAGACAATAATAAACATGAACAAGTGCTAAACTGTATTGGCGGAGATTCAGCCGTGCAAATAAGAAAAATGACATGAATTTTACTGAACCCGAAAAACGCATCAAATTTGAATGCATGCCTCACACTTGCAAGTTTGAAAATTATATATCATCTCACCTGATAAAGCTTCTGCGGGTCCTTTATCCAACGACGAAAGGCCACTTGGTCTCAATAATGCTTTCAGAGCTCCAGATACCAAATTTAGGCTAAGCAGTGTTTGCTGATCATTACTTCTAGCGAGTCCTCCGCAGGCCAACCTGAACAAAAAAAATCTTCTAGATAAAAAACCAAAACAAGTCAAATTATCGTATTGCTAAAATGCTACCAAGCGGGCGAAACACTTTCCTATTTTTCTAACTTGGTTTTACATAAATTAGAACAGTATATAGTATATAGTAAACGCGGCACAATGCTAATTCGTAGCCATCTTTCAAAACATTAACAGGCATAGCGATCAACATTCGTTATCCCCCTCCCTTATTCCTGAAACGGCTCCGTTAGTCTTCAGCAATTAAGCATAATTATATTTCATTACCTCGACCTTCAGTATAGAACTGAGTTAAGTTTACTAGCTGTAGTATTATCCCTTCATGCATAT
>JAQFXU010004227.1:0-14019 GCA_034693705.1 Spatulosminthurus flaviceps
TATAATTTTGTTTTTCCCGTAACGTTACGAAAATTATAGCTCCTTTTGGACTTTCGCCGACGATATGCACCTTAAAACGCATATAAAACACGTGGCATGTACATATGTACCTAAAATACATGTAACACACATGGTCGTGCATATATGCATATAAAATATATGAAACGTACATATGTACATAAATGCATATAAAATACATAGGGAACGTACATACATACAAATATGCATATAAAATACACATGGAACGCACATGTGTACACATATGCATATACTAAAACGTATGAAACCTACAAATATATATATATATATATATTTATATGCATATGGAATACACAGAACACATATGCATATGTGTGCATACATATGCATATGATATACATCATATGCAAACCAAATTCACAGCAGACGTGTATGTAAAAATGCATTTAAAGTACACAGCAGGCCCTCAAAATCACATATATTCACACTCATAATACACACAGCAGGTGCATACCCATACATATGTAGATCCACGTAGCAAAATCACATTAAATTAACATACAGAACTTCACCACAGCAGATAAACCTACAAATGACTCACAAAATACAAGAAATGTCTCAAAAGCCTGGAAAACCTAGAGAAAATCCTCCATTTATTCATATTCTCCACCAATAATACTCCCTTATATTTAAATATCTTTCCATTATTAATCAAAATAAAATACCACTGCCCAATCAATTTCCAAAAAAGATTCAACAATTCAATCATAGCCCCGCTCCATCAAATTTAATACGAATATTTATTAAGAAAAACGATGAAATAAAAAAAATACAATCTTTTCCAACTTTGTTAATCTACATAATCACATTGTGAGGGTTCATTGTTCACCATACAGCTATATCTATACACAATTATACACATGGGAAATAAAGGATATGTAGCAAAAATCCTACTGCGTGCTCAATCTATGTAAAGGAGATTTATCTTTGCCCTCAAGTACTACTACATTTACTATACTACTCACATTATCTCTCTCCTCTTGATTGTTCAACGGAGCATTTAGAAACGCTATGTATACATATAAAACGCTGTATTTATAGTGTGTATGTGTCATATGATAGTAATTATGGTAGGGAAAAATTACCTATATATGGAGCCATTAATTATTGTAAACAGTAAAAGGGCATTCAAGTACTTGTATCTCTCTCCATAGCTAAAGAACAGGTAAATTGGCTCCGTTTAAAATCACTACCTATAAAGATATCCACGGGTCCCGTCTACTACTACTTTACTACACAAGTTCCATGATTGCTATAGGACTGATAATAACTCGAGTAGTATTGCATAACTTTCTGAGCAGAGCATTTGTCCGTTACGTCAACAACAATAATAATTATTATTATCATCATCTCTCATTGTTGTCATATTTCCCAGGTTCGGAAAAATCCTATGGGCTCTTTCCATAAGGATACATACTACTACGATACTATACACTATAGGAATAGCATATGAATTTTATTACCCATTACATTTATATATGTGAAGGAACATTCACTTTAATTTGTAATACACGTGGTTGGAGGGAAAATACAAGAGGATTTATTATCCCGTGATTTATTACTATATGAGCATAGGAGGAAAGGAATTAAAACAAATAATCACTTTTATCAGGTCCAATAATAAGTGAATAGGAAATAGCCTGGATGTTCATATGTGTTGAACTTGTACATAAGTTTCAATGTAATTCTTATATGGGAGAATTTTTTTTTACATATGCTTTTTTTTCATTAGCAAAATCCCATACATTTTGTCATTTTTCTTACACTTGAATCAATTTTAGCACCAATTTAACATTTATTATTATTAGGGGATTTATCATATTGATAAAGAGCCTTTATGGAAGGGAGAGGCTTCTTAACTGTAACGATAGTGAGGAAATTTTTTTCCTATGTTCTCTATGTACTTACCATGTGTGTTTGAGGATTTAAAAAAAATCTATAATAATAATAATAATAATTCTGATGGGCAAAGACTACATGACAATGAGATGGAGAGGGAAATATGTATGGTGTATCTCGGGCTCTACTATTTCTCTTGAGTATCCAGCCGCGGCAAAGTTATAGAAGTGACTGAGGATGAAAATAAAATAAAAACTCTTCTTCCCTAAGAATATGTAGTGTTGGATGGGTCCGTAGATACATAATGTGGAAAGGTTGTGATAATAAGTGGAAGCTCATAGGGAAATTCATAGCTAAAATAAAAATCCATTGGTTCTCTCTCTCTCTTTCCTAAGGGGAAGACATGAGTTTCATATAATATGCTCACATGTGTATGTATCTCTAATATATTTCCCTGGTTGTTGTTATGTTGTTGTTCTGAGGAGTTTTCCTATGACTTTACAAGCATGGAAGTTTTCTGACATGAAAATTAAAGCGATGAACACACAATGCTCGGGTATACAATAGAGTTGGGTTGGAGAGAGAGAGATATATGTGAGTTGTAGATAGAGGAGTAGTAGAAGTGACTCGGCTAACCCTTTTAATACTTGCACACTCACAAAAGTTAGTCAGCACCACAGAGAGCGTATTTAGAGTTATGAGTGAAGCCTTAGCTAAATAACCAGGAGGAAACTGTTCCACCACCAGTCAACCCTAAACACTTCTTCGCTCAACTTCGACAACTCGGGAAAAATTATTATTATTTTTTTCGCTCGTTCTTCTTCTTCCACTTATTACTCTTCAACTTCTTCTAATACTTCTGAAAATTTCTAAAGATTATCAATCAATTATTTTTCTTGGTCATTTTCATCGTGATTTTATTATTTACGAAGAAAATTCCTAGGAAATAAGGAAAAAGTAAGTTTCGGATCACATTTCCCCGAAAATTTCTCCATGGTATTAGTCCGGCAGTGGTTTTTATTTGGGACGGTTATAGCATTAAGTTGGAGTTAGTAGAGGAAAGGGCAAAGAATTATAGTGGTAAATATTTTGACGGTAAATATTTATTTCACGTTTATGTGTCAAAATTTTGGTGGGAAATTTTCTTAAATTTTGGGGGGATTTTTTGGGGTTTGAAATTTAAGGGTAATATTGAAGTTTTAGGTTGGAAATCTTTTGAGACGGGAAGAAAAGAATTTACTTGATATTTTTGTTGAAATTTATGTTTAAAGATTTGCTTCAAATTCCAAGATGGAAATTTGGAAAAAAATTAATCTGAGTACTTAAGGTTTACTATATTTTCTTTAAATTCCAGAATTGAAAAAGTTCTCATAATTTTACTCTCAAAATTCAACTCTTTAAGGTTAAATATTTGTTCAAATTATCCATGATGGATATTTTATTAAAATTTTACCTTCAAATTTAAAGCTACATAAAACTTGCTTCAAATTTAAGGTTAAATATTTTCTCAAATTCCAGGATGGAAATTTTCTCAAAATTTTACCCGCAAATTTTAAGCTAAAAAAATTCCCTTTGAATTTACCCTTAAATATTTTACCCAATTTCCAGTATAAACACTGTCTCAAAATTCCCCTTAAAAATTTCAACCTACAAAAAAAATTCCCTTTAAATTTAAAATCATAAATATTTTTAAAATTTCCCCTCAAAAATTTAACTCTCCAAAAATATTTTCCTTCAACAAATTAAAACATTTCCCGAAAAAAAACCTCCTCCCCTTAAAATTTCATAGGTAAAAAAATCCCCAATAAATTTTGACCCACAGAACTATATATATTTCCTCTCAAAACGTTATTTCACAATAATGAAAAACGCACGAGGTATTTACTCTCCAGTCATTACTTTCTGCTTCTAGAGCTTTAAAAGATAAGGAAAGGAAATTGACCAAAATATTTACAATTACACATACCTACATCCACTATATCCACTACACACGTCCATATAAAGAAAGGGGAAAAACATTCAAGAAAACTTTACTCCTGTGAATTACTCATTATTTTTAACTATACACTATACTTACAATACACACACAACAGATAAAACAAGTTATTTCCTAACACGTTCTCAAGCGAAAACCCTTCTATAAACCCTACGCACCTCCACACACTCACACACATTTAAACCTAACTGAGCCGCACAAGCCGCTCTTCAACATTAAAACAACACAAATAAAAAAAATAAGAAACAAAAACCTCCAAAATTTGAATCTTATTTTGAACCTACATTTTATTAAAAAAACTCTCAATAAAATTTTACCCTTTTTTATCTTTCAGGAAAAAACAAAAGTTGGATCTCCAAGTTTACAAGTTATTTGCAAGAGAAGTTCTTGTAATAGCCCCAGGCTTACAACGAAATAATTCCCCTAATATCTCAAGTTTCTCTCCCTTCTTTTATTTCCACAAACTTTATTAAATAATTCTGTGGTTTCTCATCATCATCATCTCAAAACTCTCTCCTTTACTGGAACAACTTTAATTTCTCCATAGAAAAAATCACGTTTTTTTCTTCTTTCTCTGCGAAGAAAAACAGTCCTTCCAAAAAAACATTTCTTGCAAATTTGTTCTACAACCATAACCTTTTGCTACGATGAGTAACTGGGGATACTGCAGTCATAATGGTAAGTCAATTTTATTATTACATTCCTTCTCATATTTATAACCTTCAACCATAAACTCACAAGTTAAATAAGCTAGAGCGCTCCCCTATGCTCTTGCTGTGCTCATTCTTAAGAAATTCCCTCAAATTTAATTTTTTTAAATATTTATTTCCACCTCAACTTAAAATTTCACACATACAAACACATAGGAAAAACCTTAAAATCTCCAATGCTATTTCTATAGCGTATTTCCTCAACCATTACAATCCCTCCTGTGTGGAGCATTCTGAGACTTTTCTCCCAATCTTTTATTCCATTTTGCTGGCAATGTTTCAGCCTTAGATTTTTCTTCAAGCCTCTCACATACTTTAGCATAGGATCTTGGGGCTATCCAATAACTACCATATACAATCATATGACTCATATGTACTAATTTTACTGTGTCTACCCCTTAAATTTAAGTGCATACTTTTTATACATCTACATTTGTGTACCATTTTCTGTCTAAATTGGGCTCTCTCTGAGTGAGTCAAAGTCAGAAGGAGCTAAAATAAATGGAAATTAGAGGAAATCTATTTGAGCCTCTGTTTTCTATACCTGATGAGTGAGTCCTTAAAGTCATTTATAGGCATTCTAATTTAATTAGTCCTTACTCATGTGTGTGTGCTCTGGAAGGTATTAAGAGTTGAGCTCACGTCTCACCTTTCCCTTTCAAAGTTGTTCGCCCTTTTTCATTGGAGAACTTTCAACTAGACATTTCCTTCCATTTGGAAATTCTCAATTGGAAGTGTTCAAAGTAGCTTTTTTATCTATAATTTTATTCTTTTATTTTTTTCTATAAAAAAGTCTAACTTTGGGTTTAGAATATATTGGAGGAGAGAGAGGAAGGAAAGGAAAAGTTAGGAGTTTGGGAATTTACGTTTTTTATTACAATCTCCAAAGACGGGCCCTTCTAATCCACTTAAATGTACATCCAGCCTAATTATTAATGATGAATCAATGGGTATAGGAGGGATTGGAAGTCACGTGTGTTTCTCTAGAATTTTTCTACTCTTAGAAGAGATTACTCACTGAGAGACAGAGGAGAGAGAGAAATTAGAATTGAAATGAACATGTTCAAAGGGAAGGGGCATCAAAGGGAATAAGAATTTTAAAAATTTACGGTGTTTTTTTAGGGAATGAGAGATAAAAATCTCAAAGGATTAAATGTAACTTTAGCCAAATCCAATGATTTATACATTACAGGATTAAATGTAACTTTACTTGTCAAATTTTTTGGAAATCAAGAAGGTAAGAGAATGTCATTTCCAGTTTGACGGAATTCAATTCTTTAGACGGGACTGGATGTCAAAAATTCTGGATTGAAAAATTATACTTTTCTCAGTTCCCTAACATTTTCTTATCACTGGGATTGGATTCTTGCAGGGGAAAAGTCTCTGTAGGAAAACATTTTACGCATAGGAATTTCTTTTTCAAAATTCACCTAATCATTATGTCATTCTTTTTGCTTTTTTATGAATTAGAAGAGGTAAAAAAGGTTGACGATATTTTTAGCAGGTTATAAAGAAGAGTGAGTGTTGAAAATAAAATTTTCTTTTTTCTGGCTCTTCAAATCTGGACAGTGTAGGGCTGGAAATAGATGAACATTGTGTAGAGGGGACGAGAGAAAAAGGATGGAATCATTCAATTTGAAGAGTAAAGTAAATTTATGGAGGAAGAGAGAGAGAAAAAAATCATGACAATTCTTCAAGTGTGGCAATTTAAATTGTTGGATAAAGCTCACGAGCCTATCTCAGATTAAAAGCTCTTCCAACAATTGATTTCTTAAGGTTAAATATCTGAGAGAACTTGTTGACATTTTATTTTGAATTTTTTTGCGACTCTCATGAGGTTTCCCACACACATCGTCATCCTTCAACGTTAAAACTATATAGCTACATTTTTACACCTGTCCCTTCACATAAACATAAGCTTGTTGTAAAAAATTCAATTTTTTTCTTTCCTTCCCTTTCAAGGCTCTCAGAGTATAAAATAAAACTGTATTTTTTATTAATAGATCATTTTATTTTTATGACTCGTTCTTTTTCCTATGTTTCAAATCCTCATCCTCCTCCTCAAATAATACTCATAGGAAGGTTTAAATTTGTAGGGGGAAGGTGTACTTTGGATTTTAACAGGTTTAAAATTGTTGTCAATGTTAATTATCCCTGAAGATTATCCTTATAATTACCCTGTATAATTAAAGGCTTCAGCCTTCTATGAAAACATTATTAATTTTTAAACGTATAATAATTATAGCTTCATCATAGAGATATAAAAAAATAAGGAAAAAAATTATTACCCACATTTATTATTCCTCTTAAATACTTCTCTCATTTTTTAATAGCACCCTCGAGAGTCGTTCCTTCCCTAATGTAAAATTCATAGAGAAATAGAAACAAGTGTGAAATCCTTTGTACACTTGCCAGGAAAAAATTCTATTGTCACACTAAATAGCACTTGAACAACTTGTACATACGTAAATAGTTCTTGCAAAAAATAAATAGTAGCTACTTTTTATCATTAGCCATGTGCGCTTGCAAATCATCCGGATATTTGCAACGTTTTTAATATTTTTTTTTACACGTGTGTAAAAATACTCGTATTTTAAACACACGTAGAAAAATACCTACCTAAAAAAATTCATGTATTTTTTTTACATATTTATTTTTCTCATCCCTAACCATCATTTGTTATGTGTCTAATCATGTGCAAAATAAAAAAGAATATATGCAGATCCCCATGTAAAAATATTTAAAGCCTAGAAATTCCTCCATTAAAGAACTCATCCCTATCCAATGGATTTTTTGGCTAGGAGAGAATCTCTCAAGAGAACAGAGTATGTGTGTATTCTGCACGTCTGGAACGTTTAATTTCCAGAGTTGAGGTTTCCCTCTCAACTAATTACTATACTACAGACTGCACTGTGGTGAGGAAAGGTGGTTACAGCTCAAACCTCACCTAATCACCAGATACACACATTCATTAATACAGACTGACGACGTGACAGGCCCTTTCTCATGTACACCCAAAAAATTATTGCCAATGTTAAAATAAATTTTTCTCTCTCCTTTAAAAAATGTAACTCAACTGTTTTAAAAAACAAAACGTTTCACTATACAAAAATCCTTTCCTCCCTTAATTATTAATAGACTTGAAAAAAAGTATCTCGAAGTTATCCGTACAGATGAGATGAGAGCTTGTCTGACAATGACATTGGCCAATGTTACGATAAGTTAACTCGTCCAGAAGACTTAATGGCTTTTAACAAGACAAGCTCTCTCATTCCTTTCCCTTTGAGGTTTACTTGCTCCTTCCCTAACTACATATTTACCAAGCTCCTACTCCCATACCATTATACATATAGACATACTTTGTCTAACTTTTCTACATAGTTTCCTTATGTAATAAATAACTATGTACGTAAATATTTGTTGCTTCAACTTCCATGGAATGGCGAAAGTTTCTCCTTTGGTTTCTATATCAAATATACATGTATTTATACAGTAAAGGCAAATAAACCTCAAGTTACAAAGGGAGGGTCGGAGTTTCCATCTGCTTTAAAATCATCCTTTCAAAAAGACTCCAGCAACTACGCCAACTCTCCCTGCTCCCTGTATCCAAAACTATACAAAGAGAAAAAGTATTTCAAAAAAAGTTATTTTTATTAACCATTTTTAACAAGAGCGTTTTAAAAAAATAAAAGAAAAAAAAACTTTTGTCTGCAAACTATAAACATTGATGGGAGAGAAAAAAGACACTTTTAGTGTTAGGACGTGAACAGGGAAAAGGCAGGGAAAAGTGCTTTCACGTGGACATTTCCCTTTGTCCTTGCATTTTCTCTTTTTAATGACTATACAAACTCATGTATAAAAAGCATTTACTTTTATATAGGAAAATATATAGGTTTTTATGTATACATTTTTATATGCGGCATCCTTCGAAACATAAGGTTTTTAGGTTTAATAAAGTTGTGGAAATTCCCGCCAATTTTTTGACATTTCCTCTCACACCTTGGACAATTAACTTTGATGAGGTTTTCTCTCTCTCTCTCTCTCTGTCAAAAGCCCAAAGAAATTCCCTCCTGGCTCCTCTCCTAATACATGTTTCTATGAAAATTAATGGAATTTTAATTGGATAAGAAGAAAATTATACACATCCTGAGAATTTTTCAACTGGAAATTTTTCTAGGTTGAGTATAATGATTGTGAATTGTACGTGAGTCTCAAGTATCATTTCAAGCTTATCAGGGTATAGAATATCTATAGTGAGGAAATACATATGTATATACATTTTTAACATATAGGAATAGTGTTTTTACCTTGTCAATTCAAATTATTACGTCAAGTCTGCATATTACTTTGCTCTTATCCTCAAACAAGATAAGATCAATATTTTCAAAAGTTCCATATGTGCATTTTTTTGAGTGCATTGCTCTGTACATTATTGGAGGGGAGGTAATTGCGGAATGATTAGTTTATTCTATATGTATATGCAAGTAATATGTGGGGAGACTCGGCTATGCGTTGAGACTATATAATTGCCAATTTAATTTAAAGTGGCTTTTAATTAATGAGCTTGGACTCCAAATGATTTTGTCAGAGAGTCATTTAGTTTAATTATGAGTCGTTAACTTCTTATCTCCTTTTAGTACCTCAATAAGCTCCTTCCCTTGTAGTAGCATTTACATAATAATTAATCACATATGTCACAAATAGTCAGACATGTCATTAATTCCTTATATTTATAATACACACAAAATCCTCAATCCTAACGAGCCAAAACTCTTCGTCTTTCAAAATACTTTAGAATTTGAACTTATCTGGGCTTTTATTAGGTCCAAAATTATCATTATTATTAGAAATGAAGGGAAAACTTAGATTCAAAATTATTATTGGAAATTAAGGGTAAATTTAGACTCCAAAATATTATTAGAAATTAAGGGAAAATTGAGATCAAAATTATTATTAGAAATTAAGGGAAACATTTTGGAAATAATTATTTGGAAATAATTACTATTGAAAATAGTACAAGAATAATTATTTGTTCGTATGGAGCCTTTAGTGTTTGTATAGGACAGAAGAGGAAGGAAACTTTCCCTTTTAAGCCTTTCTCCTCCTCATGAAAAAAAGCGTCCTTGGTTCTTTTACTTATAGGGAGAGATATGAAATTGAATGAGGGAGATTCCTTGAGGAGTGACATCTCCATTCACGCTTAAATTCTTATATGTAGTTTGAGAAAATTCACCAGCATCTGCTCCTGTCTCTCTCTTCTATGACGATGAGAGAGATGAAAAGAGAGACGATGATACTACGTAGGCATCTACGTAATTCACCGACCTTCATATCATAGTAAGCTCCAGCTCCTTCAAAATAGTACATTCTCCTCCAACACATATTTTTACTTTAAGTATACACAAACAATTCTATACATGCAAAGCCCACATCCTCTTAAAGCTAATCTACAATAAGTGACTCTCTACATATTATTTTCCTTGTAAATCATGGATTTTCAAATCTATGTAAATATCATATGCATTTATATACAGCTGTAGCATAGCATATAATAAAAACTATTCATAGATTTTCTTCCTATATCAATCCTTCACGCACATCCATTGATTTCCCCTCCCTCCCATTCTATGTATTACATTCAATAGAAAATAAATGTTGGTCTTGAAATGTGCATGAATGGGAATTCTCACGGGAGATGTGGAGGTGGGTGGGTGGGGAGATAAAATATTTTGTCCAATTATAATGGAGCTTATATTTTTATTGTAATACAAGCCTTTTACGTGTACATTTTTTTCCTTGCAATAATGTACACATGAATTTCATCTTTTTTCTTCCTTCTATTGTGAATATTTTGGAAAATATTGGGTGATGTCCATAATAAGCGCGCCCGCGGATGTGTGCATTTCCACAGACTCTCTCACTCCTTTGTATTTATTTACATTAAATACTAATACAAGAAACAGCTCGTGCTAAAATGTTGGGCTACTATTTTCTATATACAGACTCGGATCTCTCCTCCTATTTTTTCACTCTATTGTGTGAATGACTTAAGACAGATATAGTGAGATGGAGGATCCAATTATGGAACATATATGATAAATCATCATCATTCATGCCCTTATTGATAAACAGGAGAGCAGAGTTTTTATTTCAATGTTTACCATGTAAATAATTTTTTCAATTCCTTTTTCCTATGCTCTAGTATACATAAATTCACTTGAAATTAAAGTACGAATGTATAGGCTCGTGGCTTTACTGTCCCTGTATTTAATTTAGTATGATGAATTTTAGGAGCTGCTATGTGCATAGGAATAATAAGGGATTATAAAAAACAAAACTTTCCAAGGTTCTCGATAGGGCTGAGAGTGAGTGATGATCTCGGGGAATCAAAATAATTAAATTTCCAGTGCAGCAGGACTTGTGTAGTGCAAGTGATTAGCGTGGTAATTATCATCATTAGAAGGAAGAAGAAGCTTATAGAGTGAATTGTATACAAGCTAATGGGAGATGAGGGAGGAAAGGCACGTTTTTTATACTTGGGTTGGGTGAAAATAATTATTATTTCCTTATACATATACTTTTCCCATGTAATTTTTTTACGTGCATGAAAAACTACACACATGCATTTAGCACGCTATAAAACACGCGAACTTGATTTTAGCAGGCTTCTGTCTCACAATAAATAAACATAGAGGAATAAAATCCATTTGATGTTTTAATAAATGTGAATATTAAATTATTTAAATACAGAAGAAGAAGATACTAAAATATATAGAAATTCATGTGTGTGTAGATTTTCTCAAGAAATGAGACAGTATAATTGAGTAGGTTGGTTTTAGAAGATGTACATGGTAGATAAAGTATACACCTCTATCATATTATTGAAGAGCATTACAAATGATAATTGAAGGGTAAGGATTTCATGGAGAGTAATATTAATCCGCTCGTGCTTGTTCATCACTTGCTAATTTACTTATACGGGAAAGGAATGAGAGAGAGAGAGCCAGAGTGGCTGACAGGGGAATGTAATTGATTGTCAGGAGAACTTGGTTCTTGGTTTCCATCAAACCAACTACAAGGCTCGAGTTGCTATTGAGTAAATACACGTAGTACATACTTATATGTAAGACCACGTTTATTTGCATGTAATTTCAACTTCTACGGGAGGAAATGTTCAATAAATGGTGAATGTTGTGTGAATGTTTGAGCAAGGGTTGTAATTATTGTGTAGTGAGAGAGACACTACAGGAACATTACTTTGTCGAGACTACGCAGAACAGCAGCAGATTATTTACAAGGGAGGAACATAGTGTATGGAGAAAAAGAATAAATGCAAATTTCAACATATGAATATTGATTCTGATTCGAAATAATTTATCAGTTAGAGTTTCTAATTTTAAATTTGATTTACATTTTAAATCCAACCAACTAAATTATTATTATTACTTGGCCAAAATATAGTCAAATGTCCAGAGCAGAGATTTGTTAGGGCTGAGCGAGAGTTCTCTACAATAGAAAATACATATTACATGAATTATGTCTCTCCATATGAACATTTCCATGTATAGCTGTATGAATGCCCTGTATCCAAAAAAAGCAGGTGCGTATAGGAAGGGGGGGGGGTCCCACACCCATAGATTTCCTGGAGCCATGGGACACCCCCTTAAAATAGGCGGTAAAAAATTAAATTTCTATAGTTTTTTAAATTTTCCTCAATATTTACTACCTTTAAAAAAAATTCAAGTTTAACGGTAAAAAAGATTTTACTAGGCAAAAAACCACATTTTAAAAAGAAGGAAGCCTGTGTTTATTGGCGCCATTCTTTTTGAATGGCTTAAAACGTAGCGGAGCAGTCTCTTGGCTGGAGTTATATTTAGACACTCCGGACCTACCCAGAGAAAAAATACTGTCCTACGCCCCCTCCCACTTGATACTGTTCATACAAAATACTATATAGAGATTAAATGTAAAAGGACTGGGGAGCCTAGAGTTGGCCTTGGCAGATGATAAAAAGCTCCTAAATCTATTCAAGAACATTGTTTTTTCAAGAGGGGATTTTTTCACAAATTCAATTCACCGTGCTGGAGTAGTACACACACATCAACTCATAAATCAAAATATTAATTTGTATTGGACTGACTTGAGAGAGAGAAAGAAGATTAAATTTACTAATGCAAATATGTTTGCATGTAAGGAACGCTCTTTCTCTCTCTCTCTGTCGACTATATATGTCATGGAGATAGGAACAGGTTGGGTGTGTAAAGAATAAATTCTGTGGATTTAAACCCATTGATTTTTCCCAAAGGATCTGCATTTCTGTGGCCCTAGGCTTTAGTACTCATAGTACATGGAAATCTCTTGAGGATTTCTATGTGCTCGTATATTTACTACACCAGGAACAAAATTTCCAATCAAGTTAACCACAGAATAAATTACTCGGTCAGTTCACTTGAAAGGAAGAATTTATAATACAAGTGAAAAATAATAATCATAAATTGTTGTCTTTCTTCACACATTGCACTACAGCACATTCAAACAGAAAGAATAACATATACTCTGTGTACACACACATACATTGTTATTTTTAATTTACCCCCAACCTTTTATATGCAACCACGGAGGATTCAAGGTGAAAAAAATGTCCATTATTTCTGGATACAAGAATACACGAACCAGTTCTCTGGTCATAATGTGAATATTTATTATATTTAGGCTACGTACTAATCACTCCAGGAAGCAACATGGTCAAAATTCATTGAGCACACGTCAGAAGAGTTGTACGCTTTCTCTGACAAATAAGCACTCCAATGTAAATTGCATAGAAATGATAAACAGGTAGGTGAGAAAATGTTGAGGAGATTTTTTTTCTCCACCCAACAATTTTATGAATCAACTGTGAAACCACTGGTTTATTAGCAAAATACTATACCTATTCATTATAGGAAGCCTATAGTACTCATTGTAATCCTATATTTTTCTAAGGGAATTTCTGGAAGCTTCTTTTATTTCACATAATTTATTTCCACATGATTTTCAAAGTAATTGATGCTGGAAATCCATGCTCTTCAACTACCGTTCCAAATTACAGAGCTCTACTTAATTAGCAAACAGGTCTTTTCTTCGTACGTCGGAAGCCTTAATAAAGCATGATAGTGAGGATGGAGTGGAAAAAAATTAATTTGTCATTTATATCTTCCCACACAATACATACTTTGAGCAAGAAAAGTAAATGATGGTAGTACATAAATGAATGTGAGTAAAACAAGAGTCATTTGTAACAATCCCTTTTCCTATCTTGACGCTATAAAATTCCTTAGGATTTCCCACTTATTATTTATTTACTCTTTGAAAATTATTTTTTACCCATACTTTACAAAACGATTGAAAATTTGTTTTTTAAACACATTTGGGTTTCGTATAGCTTGTCTCCCCCCC
>JAQFXU010004228.1:0-14019 GCA_034693705.1 Spatulosminthurus flaviceps
TACCACAGTATGATGTTCTCTTATAAGACAATGAAGAAAGTGTATAATGTCTCTGCCCTGAACTTCTTATATGAACGTAAGCCTAGTGGTAGAACTAGATCCTCCAGTAATGGTAATATTGTGTCTATTGTGTATGCTCATAATACTAGTACATTTACTCGGTCCTTTGAATATAGGGCTCCTCGATGGTGGAATAATTTTTCTGGGTGCTTGATAGGAAATAGTTTTGAATGCTTTAATTCTTTCAAAACAATTTTAAATGGTTTCATGTTGCAGTCTAGAAGTAATAATAACAATGATGTGTACCCCCCCTAGGTTATTTTGTATTTAGTCATTATTGACCTGGAATTGATTCTGTACTCATTCTTACCTGTGTTCTGTTAACTGACTTGACTATTGTTTTACGGTATCCGTTATTGAAAATCAATGTAGTACACTGAATAATCAAATACCTTAATAAAGATTAACTAAACTAAACTAAACTAAATCTTTACTGCCTGACTGCATGAAATAATGCTGTCCGCCGTTCAAACAATGCAATGTTAAAAAATTTCCCATGCCCAGCCAATATGGCTCCTACGGTAAACATAGGAAGTCAATATTTGGTCAAACGTTGAGATTGGCATAAGGCTTCGGAAAAAAATTTACACTGCTTCGAAAAGCAAATTTCATTTGGTCGAAATGAAGGGCCGCTAAAATGGTCAAAAGCGCCGTTATGCGAAGGAAAAAATGGGAAACCGGTTATAATTTCACGCTGATGTAAGCACAATACGTCGGGAAAGGTGTGAGGAGATATTTTAATGCTGACAAAATCAAATCAATTTCAAACAATTTCACAAATTTGACCAACGGAATTGTTTACCTCACGATCAGTCCCAGGGCATAAGATATGAATCGCTTCATCGGCGTTAAAAAGCTACAAAAACCAATAATCTATCAAAGTTCAGAATTTTTTTCAGTACTTACAAATGGATCTGACATGGGGACGCGCGAGGAATTATTACAAAAATTTTTTGAAGCCAGTTTTTGTTTGTTCTCCAGCCCGCTTTGCATTTGTATGTTTTCCAATTGAATTTCCTTTCTTCCATATAGCTTTTATATTTAGAATGATTTAACTCTAATGTAAGAAATCCCAAGAAATTATAAACATTAACACGAAAATTAGTAATAAAATGTTAATTGAATAATAATAATATAATTTGCTTAAAAATGTTACTCTTGCCATGTTTGAAAGATTCCTCATTTTACAGATAATTTAGGAATAAAGTTTTTGTACATTTAAAAGGGCAACCAAACGTTACTTGTGTGACCATATTATGACCATAATTTTTACCGTAATTAAGAGCATAAGTATGGCCGTAATAGTGACCGTAATTATCATGATCATAAGTGTGACCACATTTTGACCATCATTATGACCATAAGTGAGACCATAATTTTAACCGCCTTTATGAGCATAAGTGTGGCCATGATTTTGACCGTAATTATGATCATAATTTTGATCGTAGTTATGAGCATAAGTGTGACCATATTTTGTAATAATAATTGTGACCGTAGTTATGAGCATAAGTGTGACCATGTTTTGTAATAATAATTGTGACCGTAATTATGAGCTTAAGTGTGACCATAGTTACTAGCGTAATTGTGAGAATAAATGTGACTATAATTATCATTATAATTTTGACCTTACAAGAATTTTGGTTGGTGGGGGTGGATCAAAATCGTGTTTGGTGAAAATTGATTAGCCATTCAAAAGTTGCAAATTCAGTGGGTAGTTATTTGAATTTTGAAATTTGACAAATCTTATCGTAGGCAATCAAATTAACGGCAAAGCAGTGAAAAGGTCGGCACAGCCAGTGGTCACAATTATTTTCACAATTATTATGGTCACAATCATGGTCACAATTATGATCATATTTATGGAAACAACTTGTTCCGTAGTTTCTGTTTTGCTAATGTTTGATTCCTCATGTTAACAAGTCCCGCAAAAACTGAGCATCTTTTATATTACTTGAGGAACATAAAACAATATTCTGCAATCGGCGTAAAACTATAACAGCTTGAATTCAAAAAAACGCACTTTTGGTGGAACTTGCAAAATTTTGCAAAATAACAAAAAGAAAGAATAACAAAAAAAATTTCCAAATAATTTTTGCTAGGGTTTTATTAAAAAATCCCAGGAAAATTATACTGTACAAGCTTCACGCCATTTAAATATTTATGCAACCGCGACTCGTTAAAATTTGCTTAATGGATGATCCACCACACCAACATGTTGCATTCTAGAAATTGTGCAGTGAAGTGACCGGTAAATTCGCCAAATTTTAAAGTGTGCGTATAAAATTTGTTTCACAAGAAACATCAAATAGAAACTCTTGAATTTGTTTAAAAAACAAAAGGGAACATAATTTGGCCTGAGAAAATACACATATTTATGGTCAATATTTCAGTTTAAATTTATTTACACATTTATCGGTCGTGAATGTTTGAGACGCTGCGCTGGATAATCTCTGGATAACTCCCCGTTATTTTGGCATATCCGTGAAATTTTGTTCATAAATTCCCTTTAAAATAAAATCATTTGTGGAATTTGTCATTCGAACATTTTAGGCATCATTTTGACATATTACTATTATTTCCATGGAATCCAGCAAAATTTAACATTCCGTCCTTCTTGTCGAGTGTTGTCAGGATTTTTTGTGTCAATTCAATACTAGGTGTTTTTTTATATTTTTCAATCAAAATGGATTATTACATTGAGGAACTTTCCCTTGAAAAGCAAAAAGTTGGAGATAAATTCCCTCAATACCAAATCGAGTCGGATAATTTATACAAAATTGTTTGTCCCTCGAAATTAATCCATCTGACTTGCGAGATCCCGCCCCAGATGCCTGTCCCAGATTGGCAGAAATAATTAATCAAGTTTTGAAAGCCACTAAATTGAAGTGAGAGCTAATAACGAATTTCAATGTTTTGAACAGTCAAAATATTGGAGAAAAACTATCAAAAAAGCCAAGTCATGAAAATATTTAAATCTCCTCATCGAAATTTTCTCGTTTTTTCATGATTTTTAATCGGATTTCCAGACCAGACTTGTTCCAATTGTCCGAAGTATACGCAATCTTCTTATGTTTTTTCATAATTGGACACGCCATTCAAAATATATCCCTGTATGAGTTGCTACTATCTACGATGCAGTTTAACAGATGTAGTTAATTTTCTAAGTTGCGCGGACCACCCACAGAACGAACTGACATAATGACATCAGGAATTCTAGTTAAACTGTGACACGAAAAATTCTACCCGAAAGTTGGAGGGAAATCTCAAATATGAAATTATCGCTTTAAAAAAGCAATAATAATTCTATCACTAATTCAACTAAAACTTGATCTTTATTATTGGGCGTTATTAAATAAATGGGTCTCACATTGACTGAGAGCTTAAAAACTGTAATTTGAAGTTTAGAATAAAGCACACTTCTCGTAATCTGTGGACAATTTCTATGTTCATTTAGGATTTTTTGCGTGGCGCAGAGGTTGCAACGCGACAGCTTGCCGGTGTTTAAATTGATATCAAGCTTCAATGACGTCTATTTATCTCGAGTTTAACAAATTGGGATTAAACTTTTTTTCAGTTTTTTTTCTATCATCCTTGAAATTTTTCAGACAATTTTATCAGCTCGTGATTTTTGTACATTGATTTTTGGAAGCCTTACTAGACTATTATTGTCGAAGTTAGAGGGGTGAAACCGAAATCGTTGGTAGAGAATCTTTTTAAATTCAGTGTCACTCCCACAACACGACCTCTAATGGTCTGATTCGAATATTTGGTGTGTGGTGGTTTTGGGTGATACTAGAGGGGTGCCTGTTTTCAAACTGTCATGGTCCAGAAAAAACCAAAAATCAGAAATCTAACGATCCCCCAATGAAATTGTCTGAAAAGCTTAAATTCAAATTTCAACTCATTCGGATGTTCCAGTGCTGAGATATGGTGGTAACGGCTGGAAAACAGAAAATTCCCCCAGCCAGGGTAGGAATTTTTTCAATATATTTCCCAACCAAGCACCGCCACAAGAAAAAAAATTTGATCAATTCCCTTACCATAGAGCAAAGTCGTGATTGATCCTAGTTATACAAGCTCTCAGGGGATTTTATTAAAAGGGACCATTTCTTTAAACCCTGTCAATTCAACTGTCTTTACTACTCGATAAATCAAAACTGGTAGAATTTTAAAATGATGCTGTTCCAATTATTCCTTCGGACTAATTAGCGAAAATATTTTCCGAATTTTCAGAACCCTCGAAACTGTTCGTCCTGTAAGTCCCTTCAACGGCTATTAGAATTGGAACGAGAGGAAAGAAAACTCTTAACACGAGCACCTTAATATTGCAAAAGGACTTGTTTGAATTTCAAAAAAAGACTGAAGAAAGAGGAACACACTGGGAAATCTAAATACAAACACCACCTGATCCGAAGTAGTTTAGTAATGTATCAGCACAATTACGTGTGAAAATACCTCTTGGCTCACTCTGACTTGACTCGTCTGTACAATACTTTTTCACAACCTTGTTTTATTTAAAAGGTGTAATGTGCACGGGGTAACTTTAAGAAATTGGTTAAAATTACTTGGGGTTCAGTTGGAATAATTTTGTTGTGAACTGAATAAAATGACTGGGACGGTAAAAACCTTTTAATCCAGGAATAACTGTTTCAACTAGAAAATATTTGAACCATAAAGAGTCAACGGATTGTAGAATTGTGAACGATCGCTGCATTTACCACCGTTTTAAACCGGGTTTCCAAATTAATGTGTAGCTGACGCCGCCATACGCTTGGGACTTCAAATCTCGCGGAGCGATGATTTTTCTCATCAAATTGGGACGAATGCATTAAACTTCATGCACACGCATCCACACAGATTTGGCTCCGTTGAAAATTAAGTGATCGCTGCATTTTCCCCGTTTAGAACAAAGTTTCTAAATTATTGCCCCTTTTGCACGTTTGGATTTTATGAGACGACTTGTGTACAATTGTTTTTCCCTGACTACTTTTTTTCCGTAATAATCGATTTAGTTGTTGCAGAAAATTGGAATAACTTTGAACGATTGCATGAGGGTAATCCGTGAGTTTTTCATAAAAAGTAGGATACGGCCGGATTCGTTCGACTGATTTCGCTGAAAATTGGCAAGAATTATTATGACATCTTTTGGGGGCTCGTTTTTATTGACCCCAAAACTAATCGCTGGTGTAGTCAATGGGTACAAGATTTGCGGTACCCATTCCGCTAATAATAAGCGCCAATAAAAACGTTTCAACATGAAATCATTCCCTCAAAATGTATTTTTAACGCTAAGCCTGGTTCTGTGTATTCGTTAATTACAGAGTAACGTCCTGCGTCCACTATTTACGTGTTTATTGAAATGAAAATTGGCAAATATGTCGCAGGGTGCAAAATGCATGTGCAATATTTTGTAATGGTGAGATTTTTAGAAACGTAAATAATTCAACAAGAATTGGTAACGTTTTGTCAATTTTCTAAACTGGGGGCTCTTAGAAAAACACTGTTTTTCAATATTTAAATGCGTATTGTCAGTTTTTGCCCAAAACGTTGAGTCAATTTTTAAAAATCATTGAATTTTCCAAATTAATTTTCACCTCGCAATTTTTATTCGACGGCTAAATATATTTTACACAAGTTTAAACTTTTTTTAGGAAACGATCGTGATAATTGGTTGTTTTTGTCATTGCATTCATTTGACTTGGACAAAATTTGATCGGATGGGATGTTCTTCTTCGGATGGAAAATATATATACAGTATATTTCCTATACAGTGGCAACCAAGGGATCCCAGAAATTCTGCCACTATAGAGAGATGCCACTATAGCGTTCCATGCATTTATTTTCCCTTTTAAGATTTAAGGTCATGCTAAATCTGAAGGCATAATCTCAAAATTAGAAGAAATTCCATTGATTTATGTTATAACTTTATTTTGAAATCAAACAACGTAACATCTTCTCGTTTCTTGACAAAAAATATGCAATTTTTTGTTCAAAACGAGGGGAAATGACCTTAAAAAGCCCAAAAATCTGCCACTATACGAAAATTTTTCAAAAATCCCTGCTACTATAGCGTAAAACTTAAGCATGGGGAATCTCTGGGGAGGATTTTAGTCTGCTACTGCAGAGGAAATGCCATCTTAGGGGAAAGCACTATATAGGGAATCTACTGTATATAAAAGAAGGAAGTAGTTATGGTATACATGAATATACGTGTTGATTTTATCGATAGGTTGATTTAGAAGGATTAAACGTTACAGCTTAGAGGGAAAGAAGGTTTAACTATTTCAAAAGCGCGCAACCGTAATGCCTAAAAAATTCGAAACAACTGGGACGGCGGCCTTGGTGGATCAAACGGGTTGAACGTGGGGTTGGAGTTTCTTCGGCTCGCCGTGCCCAGGAGCATAGGCCAGAATCGCGGTTACGTTGAGCTCGACTTCTGGAATAAGTGCAGGAGCCAGCTGCAGTTAGACAAAATCAAATAGTGGGGGATTGGGTGGTGTTCCGGGTTGACCGCATCCGTAAGCTGGATTTGCCAGGGCCATCAGTGGGGACCTGTCCCTTGCCTAAGTCCTGGCAACTCAGGTTACCCCGTATCCCCACCCCTTGGCTTTTGAGACGATTAAGGAAGGCGAAGTTATAGGCTTAGCACTGGAATCACAAAGATTTCTGAATGTCGTTTTTGGTATTCTGCCCATAATATCGCCAATATCGGTCTGAATCCAATAAAATTTGGTGTGCGGGGTTTTTGGATGATTTTAGAGAGGTCCCTTTTTTCAATAAGTCATTTCCCCCGAAAAACCGAAAAAGCCTGGAAAACCGAAAATAGGATTTCGGGAAAACTAACGGTGCCGACCCCTAGTTAAATTGTCTCCAAAGCTTAAGTTTATAATTTGAACACAATCGGATGTTTCTACTGAGATATTGTGGCAACCACTTGAAAAACAGAAAATTCCCCCGGCCGGGGGTGCACAGGTAGGAAATTTTTCATTATTTTCCCCAAACCTTACCAAGTACCCCAAATAAAAAAAAATATTTCGGTCAATTCCCTTACTATCGAGCAAAGTCGTGGTTGTTCCTAGTTATACAAGCTCTTTGTCATCTTTTACCACAACATCATGCGTGCTGAAATGTTGTAGGTCTTTTTTTTTAAATTTATCTTGATTGTTTTGAATTGCTTTTAATTTTCTGAATCCATAATAATGGCGAATATAAATGGTAAATATAAATAATTTTACAATAAGAGTTATGTCGTGCTTTTTTAACAGTATTAGCATAGGACACCCCTACATGGAGGGTTAAATTTCGTTTTTTTCGAGTTTTTTCCCAATAGATATAACTAATGGAGAAAACAAACTTGTATAAGCAGAAAAAGGAAATGCAGGAAAACCGACCATAAAGTCAGGATGGTGATGACAATGACATCATATAGAGATGGTCGGTTCAGCGAAGTTTGGAAGTTGGACGAAATAGGATAGAAGGATAGAGAAAAGAAAAAATGTGAAATTTAAGTTTATGCCTTCTTTCGTTGTTGTTTTTATGGACCGATTGTTGTCAGTCGAAATTTAGATTTATAAAAACGTTTCTCTAAACGTTTTATTAATTCATATAATTAATGTGCATTAATGTCCTATGTAATGTGCTTATAAAAATTAAAAATGAATGTTTTACGCTATTGTGTTGCTCTCATCACTAGGGAGAGAATTTTCTTCGAATTGAGGCTGTTGAAGAAAAACATTGCAATGATTTATTGTACAATTAAGTTGTTAGGAGCAAGATAAAACTTACAGGAACTGTAGTACATACTTATATAATGTACTTAAATCTATAATACATCTAGCAAAATGCCCGTTACTTACCGTGATGAATGAAGATGAGGTCGCCGGAGATGAGTGGTCAGTCGGGGTGTCTCCTCCTATTCTCAGAATCAGAATGATAAATTCGGTCCAAGCACGTGTTATTCATTAAGAAATTGACATATCAAACGCATTGTCATAATAATTATACAAATAAACTATCCTGGAACAGTTGAATACTATATATATATATTGTCCAAATATTTTACGACTCTGACTCTCCGTGGCAATCAACATTCAAAATAAAGTCTATTACAGCGGCTTTGCCAAAGTGACAGCTTAGGTCTAGACTTTCACGTCAAAGCATGAATTCCTTAAGCTGTGTATAACTTTAAACATGTTGTATTTAAAGCTAAAATCTATAATAATTCTATAGCCTTTTTGTATTTCTAGTTTTATTTTGATTCTTAACGAGGTAACTGGCTCAATTCCCACAAGTTATGCCTTCTTTTCTGTGAACCTTCTTGCCCAATTACAAGTTTACCCAAATATATTTACTTTATAATGGGAAAAGGTATCCTGTTCTTGATGGCTTGGAGCAAGACAAGAGTGCTCTCGGATAGGGACGGGAGCAGAACTACGCGAATATGGTATTTCTCGTAAGACACGTTTAAGCATAAAAACATAGTATCTATTACCCGCATATGATGATTATGTGATGATTATGTTATACAGAAATTATATAGTAGTGACAGAATCAACCTGAGTTTAGATTTTCTGAGTATTTAATACCATATATCAACAAGTCTACTTTAAAGCCTCTCCAACTGCTTGAATTGTCTATTGGAGCAACAGAAACTAAACGGTTTTTAAAACCTATACAAAATTAATGAAGTCTGTTATGGTAACTGTAGCTAGCAGGGGATTATGTTAAATTATTTTAAGTACTTGTACAAGCCTTGAAGTGAAAATGGTAATTATCTGTAACAATAAGTCGGTTAATTTTAATTTTATTTACATTTGCAGAAAGGATTAAATACAATGTTTAGGTTCCCTCTCTAATGCAGGCTAGTGTTTATCAGTTAATTGCGGTTTGTGTTGACCGTCAAGCAACGATTTGTAATGGGCTATCATTAATTTTCAAATGTCGTTAGTTTAGGGTTGCAGATCCCAGAAGCTTAACAATTGGAGTGTTGTGTTCGAGTGAGCCTTTTATGCTGGTAAACCAATTTTGCTTTTAAATTTTTTTCGCTCACAATCAAGGTTTCATACCGGCCCGAAATATTTGTGGGACGTAATAAATAATTTCTGCTGGGTTCCTACGACATTCGCCTATTTTAGCTTCATTTTTTATCTTTCAGTCATTGCTCGAAATTTTGATTCTTCAAGGACCGAAGACATAAAAAATTAATCGGAGGATTATTTTTAATTTTTGTAAGTAGGGAACCTCTACTACTTGCCCCCGAGTTTTGAAGCTTTTCTTACCCCCAGTTGCTCACATTCCTCTTCCTGTGTCTTCGGTCCCTCATTAATTAAAAATTCGAGCAATGACAATTCTGACAGACAAAAAATTAAGCTTTCAGAACTAAGCAACCTCATATCTCGGCGTGCATTACATCAAATGCTGTAGCACATCAAAATTCCTTAAACTTCAGAAGGATATTACATAGTGTAAAGGCTATATGCATTAGGTAGGTTTCTCAAAAAAATCTACATAATTTTTTGAATATTTTTCATTTTTACACATTCGCGAAATTTACACACATTTCATACCGGCAGGCTCCCATAAGTCATGTCTCACTTTTACGTAATGTTAACGAATTTGACTTCCGGTCCTACTATGGATTGCGCAATGGTGCCAGAGCAACATTTTTTCCAAAAAGTTGCGTAAGGGTACAATGTCTCGAAAAAGTGGGTGGTGGCACCTTAACTAATAACTTCGGTATTTTGAAAATTCTTAGAATTCCGTTTTTTCTTGTTTGGACTAATACTGCGCTGTCGCCACATAATTTATTTATTGAGAACATTTCATGTGTTAGCATAGCATTGCAATTTTGACGCTTCCAACCCAATGTGTTACAACCTTTTAATTCCAAGATTTAATTCACAACCGTAGTTCCAAAAATGAAATGGGACATGAAAAAGGCAGTTTACATTGTTAGTAACTAGTACGTACTTCGTGTACTCTGTAGGGTCCCGTAGGGTCTTCGTGAGGGGATACGTAAAGTATTGACGAAACAAAATTGAAGGCGAAAAATTGAACATGTTAAGTGAAGGTACGAGTAACCAAAGAGTACCTCTGTGTTCATTGCTACAATGCTTTACCAAAGCATTGCATTGAACTGAAAGAACGCCTAATTTTAAGTCTGAACGACAAACATACATACATGGGAGCTACATCCGTCTGCAGACTCTGATTCGCTCTTTACGTGCTAGTACAAACTTTTGCAGGCAATAGTTTCTAGAAATCAAAGAACATAATAATTTTTAACCGTGCAGTTTGAACAACAGCAAGCTAATTAAATCAACTCCGTCAAACTGCAACTGGGAGAAATCAAACAGGAACGTCTGGTTAGTTTCCTATCATAATAAAATCGTTTCAATTATGATCATACTTTTGAATTTTTTTAAAATAAATGTCTTTATTTCGTGCTGTATTCCGTTTTAAACGAAATTATATAGCCCGTGAAGCTTTACCATTATAAAAATTTCATAAAATGTGAAGAATGAAAAAAAACTTCAAATCCCCTTGCAAGGGGAAAAGGTTTATTATGCTTACTGTACAAGTTTAGCGCCATTTAAAAGCTTTACAAGCATGACAACGGCGTACAACGATAAACCGCGAGGTTACGTTCTTCGGCTGCTGGATTTATGAATTGGTGCAAACTAGTGAGTAGTATCTCATCAAATTTTCAAAGCTTTTCCACAAAAATTTGTTGGACAATTAATATTACATAGAAGTTGGATAATTTATGCCATTAAGGAATGAAAGTGGATTTTTCGCTGAGAAAGTTCGGAGCTCGTATTTATGTAAGAATTTGAGTGTAAATTTATGTGCTGATTTATACATCGTAAATGTTTGTGCCCTTGGATAATGTGGTGATCACTCCCCGATCATCAATTTTTTGGGTGTAGCTTTGTTTATATTTGCGAGTGAGAAAAAATGTACTCTAGCCGTTATGCGCCAGTAATTAAATGTAAAAGATATGAGCAGTTTTAATTTGAGAAAACAATATTTTTCTTATGCTTTTTAGAAAATGAAGGGAATTTGGATGTCGACTACGTAACAATTTTCGTTTCAAGTCCTTGTAAAAAACATTCATCCTTCTGATACTATTTAATTTTAATTATTATTGTTTAAATTACATGGGAGTACGAAGACGACAGGGAGAGCAGCCCACACGGAGCTAAAATATCAATCCCATCTGCGCAAAGAGAAGGAATGCTAGGGAATAAATTAATGAGTGACGTCAAAATATAACAAAAATAAACTTTCCGCGTCCGTCCTATTTATTCTTTTCTTTTACATAAAATTCTGCTGCAAGAACTGAAAAAAGCATCTACCTGCATCTCTCGCCTATAGTTCTCTAACTGAAACAGTCTTACATTTTTGACACATTAAGTGACTGTACATAATAATTATTGCAATGAAGTGCTTCGGAATTTGGACCCATTTAACCCATTCAATGTAATAATGCCCTTTCAATTTTATACTCTGTTAGACAAAATTAACATAGAAATTTTTTACCACAATAAAGAATAATAACAAGAGAGGTTTTTATCAGGATAAGATACTTTCTCATAGGAAAAGACGGATTCCGCTGGAATGTCAACAACTTATCCGTATGAATTCTGAACGATAAAAAAGAAACGAATATAAATGTGCCATGATTGGATCAAAAGTTTAACTGGCGAAAACTGTTTACAATTAGAGAGATCAAAACCTGCGTTAAGGAGTCCAGGAATTTTAAAAAAAATTTAGATGAACGGCGTCAAACTGTAACACTAAAAAATCAATTATTTATTGTTTCTACTACCCTCTGTACTTTTACCTTGGGCTCTGGGAAATTCTAAAATATCATACCTTAAAATCAACCACGAGATTCAATTGTGAAGTCAAGTTTCAAGTCGTCAAACTGAAATGCTCTTGGGTTTTTTATTATAATTAAGCGGTATTTTAGGCCACGACTACGTTCCAATTGTCCGAAATATGTGCATTCTGCTTATCTTTTTTCATAATTTGACGCCATCCAATATATATCCCTGCGTGAGTGTAAACACGGTCCCTGCGTTATACGTCAAATTTAGTTAATTTTTTAGTTGCACAGACGGGCCAACAAAATGAACTTCGTAATTATCTCAGGAATATAAGGATGAGAATTATTACCGGGGTTAAACTGGGACACAAAAAATAGTACTCCAAAGTTGGAGTAAAACTTTAATTCTTAAAATACCGTTTTAAAAAAGCAATAATTCTATCACTAATTTAACTAAAACGTTTTTATCAGTTCGTGATTTTTGGAAGCCTTTAATAATATTACATGTTAAAACTTATGTCATGTTTCACAAGATGCAAAATTTTTCTACTTTGTTTGCAAATATTCTTGAAAATAAATAATCCACCGCTTAAATACGAGATTATTAAATCATATAACACCAGTTTGGTAATTTCATTTTTTCTTTTAAATTATCAACCTAAGTTTCCAAGTTTTAACGCAATAAATTAATTCTTAGTTGGAAAATACATATAAATCAAAGAAAAAATGGGAAAAAAGTTGAATGCATTAAAAATTGTGGCCAATGGGGCTTGGAAATGTTTTTGTTTTTCGTACAGTCTTGATTTTTTCAGCTTGTTTTATCACTCAGCTTATAATTTGAAGCCCACGCACGTTGCCACTCTGTATATTTTTCTAGTAAATCTTATGACGTTGAATCTATCACAATAAAGTATTATTTTAAGTTACATCTTGTCTTTTTCCCACGTTGGCTTCACCTGCCCGCTAAAAACGCATTGGTGGAAAAATAGTGTTTGAGAAAGAAGCTGAGAAAGTCAAATTTTACGGGCTGGAATAATTACCGATAATTATTATAAATCCCCATGCAATCAACACATGCAAATGAGATTATTTTTCCTACTTTTGGTGAACTGCTCAACCACAACAATTAAATTCTAGAGCTCCTTCCTAAGTCATTTGTAAATAAGTAAATTATCTGAATTGGAGAATTTTTCTGATACATGATGTTTTGAGTTTATAGATTATTAAGCAATATTGGCAAATTTTATGGTTTCTTATCATAGAGAGATTTTTAATAAGAAACTATGGGTATTTTTGCCATTTGGGAATATCAGTTCATTTGTAAATTTTGAAAAAATCCCTCACATTATTTTACCTGAAATTTATAATTTTTTTAAGGAAATAATTCCAGTCAAGCTTCATATATTTGTTTTGTCTGTGTTTAAGGCGGGTTATTGAATTTTCTCATCATTACACCAACTGTTGTAAGTGCGGAATGCTTTTTGCATTTGTGAGTTTTTGAAGTAAACATTTGGTCACATCTTTATTTTAATATTTAAGTAACTTTGTGAAACATGGCAACCACCCTCATTACTGTGTCCGCCATCCGCCCACACAAACATGCCAAAAGAAGACATTAAACTGCATCACACGTTGTAGAATATATGATTTCAATAAATGAGTGGCATTAAGCTGTAACAAATAAATCAAATGATAAAAACACACTCTCAAAAGTTTTCCATACATGTGTAACAAATTATAATTGAGAATTATAATTTTCTTCATATTTTTGATTGGTTAAAGCTTCGCGGCGGAAAGAAAATAGTTGGACAAAATTATTTTAAATAAGAGACTCCTCATTTAATAATGAGATTCCAAAAAATAACAAGTAATGGCTAATGTTTGTTGCACGTCAATTCATACTTTGTGAATGCGATGGATTTGTGAGCAAAGCGTAGTAATTAACAATAGTATGCAGTAACAGCATCAGCTTTCTCCCGCCGCAATCCCGCATGACTACGATTTTCGTAAAAAACATTCTGACGCTCCTTTGGGTTGAAAAAAACATTTTGGTGTCAATTTTTTTACCCTATGCTACATATCGTCGGGTAAAGTCCAAAAGGCGCTATAATTTTATTTTTCCCATAAAG
>JAQFXU010004229.1:0-14011 GCA_034693705.1 Spatulosminthurus flaviceps
GGTGGTTGTTATTTCAGTTTGCTTTTAAGCAATTCGTGCATTAGACCACTTTGCTTCTCCAGCGACGATATGTACTTTGTTCACGACCTCCAACGTTTTCCTCTCCTTATGAATTTCCTATAGTACAGAAAAGCAATACAATGCCCCAGCGGGGGAAAAGGCAACGATGAATTCCTCAAAGTCAAATTAATCAACTACAGATGCCGCCCTAGAAGTCAAAAGTGAGATCAAGTCAAAAGTTCCCCACATATCCACGGAAGTTCATAAACATTTTTAGTACTACACAATATAAAAGGGGAAAAGTACGGAACATTTCCCCGATAGACCACCCACACCGCTCCAGACTCATAATTTAGCAGAAAATATGTGGTAACATGTGCCCGCGCTTTTAAATATTATTCACTCTTCTTCCTCTATCGAAGAAAAATCTCTGCATAATAAATGGATAATGAGCAAAGATCCTAATCAAAAGAACTCTTGGTTGACATTGGACTTGACAAGGAAACCTCAGACCGGTGTTGCGCCCAAAACTTGTCAAGATTGAAAAAAAATAAACATTAGGACAAAAAAGACGAAATACGCAGCTACATACAACGAACGAACCGGAATGAAAAAGTTGTGTGTCCAAATTGAAAAGTTAACTTTATCATTCATTCTTGCTTTTAATGCTTATCTTTTTCCTTTTTTCCTTTTATAAAAAGTCTCCTCTCGCAATTTATGCAGATTTAAATTCTTTTCTTACACTTTATACTCGTATGCAATGATATAAGCGGGCCATTCATGCTATAAAATAATTCACTCCTTGGGGCCCGTCATTATTGTCATGCGGGTTATCCATAATATATCTCTTACCTAAATTATTTACTTCTTTCTGTACACAAACATGCATATAAGGCCAGAGGAAAAATATTTTCTTTTCTACAAACATTTTCTCTCTCTCTCTCTTTGTAGTTTATGGAAACAAGGGACCATTTAAATACTGAAACCCATTAAAACAAATAACTCCGTCCAACTGACCACCCTTTTTTTTCTTACCAAAATCTCCATACAAATTCCCCATAAAAAGTTGTTTAACAATTTGCAATATATTTTAACCACCGTTTCCTTTAGCTTTTGAATTTATAGTGTAAATTGTATACTATAGCTCTGACTATAAACCTTTTCAAATCCAGAAATTTCCACGTGCAATGAGCAATCCATCCTTTTCATCCCGCAACTTGCTAAGAATTTCCGTTAAATCCGAGTGAGCTATGAACTTTTAACATGACCATTGTATTTTCTTATCAACAACCCCTTTGTCTCATCTCTTACCGCCTTTTCTCCTTCATGTGCATGTGCACTCCTAAATTTATGCATGACTTTTCTTCCACTTCCAATGTCTCGCCCTCACTCAGCAAACAAACCTGCGAATTCACAAATTATTCTTCATGTTCTCATCCTCCATAGCGGGTCGTCATCCCATTGAATTTTTTTTTCATCCTCATCAACAACTGCTACAATAAAAACGAACACTAAAATGTTCACACTAAAATCAAGTTCACCCAAATATTTCCCTCTTTCCAGGCAAAAGAGGTCACATCAATTGAGCAACTTCTCATTTTCCATCTCACCCTCTCTCTCTCTATTTAAATTTTAAACCGTAGAACTCAACTTTTGATAGCTCAAGTTTACAAGAGATTTAGTTTCTCTTTACAATTCTAACAAACTAATACCACGTCTTGGAACACCCACCGTTATTGTTTACGTAGCCCAAATTTTGAAATTCTCTCCCTGTCTTAATAGAAAGGATCTACCTGTAAGCCCCGTATTTCTTACTTTTATTTACATAATCAATGAAGCTCATGTTGTTCGTATGTAAACAAAAGACCCAAGTTTTCTTGTATACTTTCCAAGTAATAATAATTACGTTTTTAGTGATGAGAAAGTCCTCCGTTCAAAACTCTAACCACACCGGAATCTCCTCACCCAGAAATCAAAGAGGAAAGGAAAAAAACCGACGACAAACTTTTTAATATTTCCTATATATTCCTACATGTTTAATATAATAATTATTACATAAACATGTACACACACACACACTTGCTCAAATTTTCTTACCCTCAATTTGCTCATTATAATATACAAGGATAAAGGTAAAACACATCTATAGCAATATACGATCCTTATAAAATACATTAAATTCAAAGATCCCATGTCCTTTTAATTTCCCAATAAAATTTCAACGTGTAAAACTTCCTATATACTTTATATACTTACCTATATATGAGAAAATGGAATATAAGCTATATGGAAGTTAAAATCCACGAAACATTTCACAAATGATGGTTACATATACGCCATAACGTCCATGATTACAAAGCATTTCCCCCTCTGGAATGCCCTTTAATAACAGTAATATAGAGGAGCATAGAGAGAATAATAATAATGCAATATGGAATAATACACAAGGAATAAAAGTATACTTGGATCTCGATTAAAAACCCATGAATTGTTCTATACATCAATGTATATGTAAAAGTACTTATAAACATGAGCAATAAAAATGTGCAAGTATGGAAGAGAGAGAGAGAGAGAACAAGGGCAATCAAAGAATAAGGGAATTAATTTCAAAGCCTCTTCATCCAGCTCATAAGCTTTATTATATACACAATACATCAAATACATGAACATATACAAAAACTTAATACAATGCTCATTTCATATATGAGGAAAGACATTACTCCAGCCAGGAGCAAGGAACAATTTCAAGAAGACACACAACAATCTATAATTATGGATCATTGCTCCATTCATCATACAGTCGCCGACGGATAAAACCATACCTTCAACTTTAAAATCCATTTAAATTCAGTCTCTATCCCGCTCAAGCATTATTAATATATGTAAGTACAAAATACTACAGGGAAAATTCTCTTTGCTAGCCCAGGCCTACATGCATATAGGTAAATACATACATAGAATTATACAACCTCCCAAATTACCTCATCTCTACACCTTTTCCTACATGCTCTTTTTCAAACCTAGAATTTTTACCTCAACATATTCAAAAAGCCTTCGTCGCTTTTATTATTCCTATATACTTTCATAGTTTTACTATAATGGAGGTAATCATCATTATGAGTAACGTCACTTTGTTTCAAAAACTTGTGTACTACAGGCTCCCCAATAATTCCATATCCTCCAAGCATATATGAAGTTCCCTACAGAAACTCTCTAACTATATTATTTTAAAGCAGTAACAAAAGGCATGGATGCTACAAAATGTTACACTCTAAATAAATATCCCACATGTAGTAATATTGTATTTACCTGAGCAATATAAAATCCTATAAAAGTGTATCTTTCAAAATGAACATTTATTCCCTCCGCCTTGAGAGAATATATGAAAAAAATTAAAATCCTTTTTATAGAATCACAAATTATTATCGCACATACCAGAAATAAATGTACGTTTCAAAGTCACATTTCCTTTTTTTTTTATTAATGAATTCCTCTGATCTTTCCAGATTGCCCTTTTAATGTACAATCTCTTGGTATATAATAAGCCTTGAAGAGGAACCACGCTTTTGTATATATGTGAAGGCTCTCCCCATAAAGTAGCTCTTATATATTCTCATAAGATACTATCACTTTGACTATATACTTTCCCATTTCGATGTCAATAACAATTAACTTTGTTGGTTTTTAAGGAAAGATTTCACATTTTCTTAAGACCTCATAAGTACATAGGCCACAAAACACACAGTATATTCCCTCTCTTTGAAAATCCTCACACTCAACCATGAGATCTTCTTGAGTCTCATTTACTAGCTCAAAAGTAATTACATATAAAGACCGTATCGGAGCATGTATAGAATTTGAGCATTGGTACTTACGTAAATATATTTGTATGAAAAAAGCGTTGAGGGAAAATAATGGACGAGTAAAAAGGGCATTAATTAATGTCAATAACAGCTACTCTTCTTCTTCCTTTACCTACCCCGTCTAAACTTATGTTGACTTGAGTGGGAGTGTTCCTCGCTCTCTCTCTCTCTCTCTCTCTCTCTGCTCAGAGAGACTAATCTTTTTGATAGGGTTCATCCTCATAAGTTGTGCATACATAGATAGAAACATACATACATGATGATCATTGTGCATGCGTAGATTAGCTTGTGTCAGTCAATGGCATCCTTTTCCTATATCCCTGATTTCCCTTGTACAATTTTTTTTTACTAGGTGGAGAAGAAAAGCGAGCGATGAAAGATCCGAGATAATTTTTAATTTTATTACATAAAATCTCCTGTAGAACAGCTGGAAAACATTTGAAAAAAAAACTTTGTACGACATGGATCAACACGTTGAATTAACTACGACCGCATGAGAGATAATTGGACATAAACGTGTAATAAACTCAAAAGATAAGATCCAAAAAATATACACCTATGTTTCTGGCTATGTTCCATAGTAATTACAAAATTCCTAATAATGTTCCATTTTTACAAAAGCCCATTTTTACAAATTCCTCGGATTTCCTCCTAAATCTTGTTAATCCTTTAATCCTCGTTTAATCCAACATTATACTTTTCTCAACTCAGCCTTTACAAATCTTTTGGAAATTATCAAGGATTTTACACATTTTCAGATTTACTATTTTTTTTTACATACAGTCAAACCTCCTTATAACGGCATCTCAAGGGACCACGAAGTTCAGGTCGTTATAGCGAATGCTTACATAATGGGCATAAATGTAGAAGGGCTAGATTTTCTACTGCCGCTATATCGAGTACGCCGTTGTTGGTATGGCCGTTACAACGAGGTTTGACTGTACAGTTATTTATGCCCATTATATAAGCATATTCGCTAATACGGCCTGAAATTCCCGGTCCCTTGAGATGCCGTTATAAGGAGGTTTGACTGCATATGCACCCGCCTCCTCCTCCATATTAGACACTGACTGTGTGTGAAATGCTCCATAGCAAGAGGAAGAATGAGAAATCTCTGGAGATTTTTATCTTTCCATAAGTCCACCATATGAATTTAATCACTGATAAAATTAAAATATGTACTTGATTTATATTGAAAAACGTTTATTCTTAAGAATTTAATACAAGGATTCCAATCTTGAACGAGCAATTAATTTCAAACAAAAATTCTATCATGGCAGTTTCTCGGGTGTGGTGTATTTTTGAATTTCAAATCACTATATGCGAAGAAGCAGCAGCCATTATTAAGAAAGATAAGCTCTTGCAGGAGAGATTTCAAGTGACAAAAGTGTCAATGATTTACGTGGATATAAATACAAGACCAATGCAATCGGGAAAAAATATTCAATAGTCATAATTCTTCAAGAAAATATATGTCAGATTAATATGTAATCTTCAATGAGGGATCTTCAATCCTTCAAAGGGAAATGTAGTTTGTGAACTTTTTATTTGAGTATTTCAATTATTATATTATTATTATTCATATCCGTTACATATAAATTTCCACATATATAAAATATATTGGAGAGAATTTTAGTGATGGTTTAAAAGTTTATAATACAAAATGCCAGGAGGCATTAAATAGAATCCACCTCCACTTTATATACAAAACCACTTATGGGTAAAACAGGATTGGAAAAAAAAATACTGCGAGGATTTTTCAAACGGACAAAACATTACTTGAATAACAAACAGCATGTTTCCTCCAAGTGTGCTGGTGGTGTTTCCAGTTGGAAAAGCAAAGCTTAATAAAATTTTGAACAAGTTTTTGCATGGTTCTTAGATTCTTTGAAGGAGTGAAGTGGGAGAGAGAGAGAGAGAGAGAGGAAACTGAAAAAGAATCAAAATGACTAGTTAGTCAAGTTTTTTCACTCTCTAATTTCCTCTGTCTATTTAACAGATTTCCTCTGAATTTTCAAGAAGCGAGTCTTTTTTTTTACAAGGGGAAAAATTCACCAATGCTTTATATGAGGATTTTACAGTGGAGCTATTACCAAAGTTCTCACTACACTTCACACAGACACGCTCTTTTGGATCTAAAAGCTCATGGAGGTTAGCCAAAGAAGCTACTCCCTCAATGCCATACGGTAATATGAGTAATTACGTGCTCTCCCACCAATTAACACCCGGCACAGCTTCGTCGCTTTCGCTTCCTTTTCCTCTCGCTCACTCTCTCTCTCTCTCTCTCTCCCGTCTTTTAACAACGTACACACTCAAGCCAAGGAATGTCCAATTAATGATAACATTTACACTGTAATTTCCTTCATTCCCTCGATAATGATAACATTTCAGCCACTAAAACCATCAGCCTTCGTACTCATTCATCAATTAACGTCCGTAACGTACCATGTACGATGAGCCAGTCGCTCTTTAATGAAGAGACTCGTCCAAAATCTAATCTGTTTGCGATAAAATATATATACAATGCTCAAGCATTCTATTAAAATTTACAATAAAAAATTAAAAATATACAAGATTTCCTATGCATAGAAAAATCCACTATATACGCTCCATCCCTATGTTATTTCATGATAATCAAAATTATGAGTACACACCGTCCCACACCAGCACAATTTTTTAATGAATTAGCTCCTATACTTTTCTATGTACTTTTCTATATACATTTTTCCATACACTTTTCCATACATACCCGCGCACATCCATACACAAAGCAAATATATAAAGAAGTTCCTTCCAAAGAACATTAGGTCACTTTAAATAGAGACTCTCTATCCCCCTGAAAAGTCAAAGTTACACCTTTTTCACGCTTTAATGCGATTATTCACGAGCCATTACGAAAAACTTGAAGCCTATTCAAAGAGTCAACCTTCAATAAGATAAGCACACAAGTTTTTTTTTCTTTCTAAAGAACAATTCTTTAATGACAGAGAATGAATGTCAGGGGAGAAGATAGGTAAAAACATATTCCTTTAATTCTTCCCAAAAAAACATTCTTTCTATGAACTCTTCTAAAAAAAACTCTCTCTATATAATATTCCCAATAATTAATTACCAGCTCCTTTCCTTACGCTCAGCCCCTGTAAATGTTGGAAGCTAATCAAATTCCTCATATATGATTCTGCCCAAAATCCACTCCAGTAGGTTGTCCCGTGACAGGTGGATTCTCAAATGGAAACAACCTTTTACTTTTTACTCATCTCTCCAATATAATCCTCTCCCATCCACCAACTCAAATTTTCACCTTCCCCACCTGCTCTTTTCTTCTTCTTTCCTATAGCATATAGTATCTATGGATCTCCACCCTGCATCTACAAATTTTTTAACCATTTCATCCTCAAGAGAAATCCGTTTTGTACAGCACCAAAAACACAAGTTCATTTTAACGAGAGATAAAAATGTCACTTTTTCCATCTTCATCTTCATTTATATATAGACCTTCAACCTTATTTCCACCATAGCTTCCGCATCCAATTTTAAAACTCTCTCAATTCTCTCCATTTCCAATCTCTTTTTCCTTCTCCCCCAAAAAAACCCCAATTTTTTCAAAATCTCCATTTTTCCCATCCCCTCCAAAAAAATTCAAAGTACTAAAAACCAAAGATTTGGTTCTTCATCCTAATACATTCCTCCCCAGATCAGAGAGACAATCATTTCAATAGAATGACATTTATGAAGAGAAAAAATTCTAATTAAACGCCTTTCTCATCCAAATTTTTTATAGCGTGTCAGATATAATGGTGGGGTCTTATGCCAAAGTATATGGGAAAAGTAGCCTGATTATGGAGTGTGACTCTAAAAAGGAACTATTTGTTGGAGCGTAGAAAGTTTCCGCGACATTTCCACACACACTCACTCACTCACTCACTTTAACACGCATATAAAACACTAGGGCAGCCATAGAAAAATAGTAGTGGAAAAAAGAAGAAGTGAGTCCTCGTACTTTCCAGTGCATGCATATTACGTTATAGCCTTTGAGGATTCCTCTCTCTCTCTCTCTCTCTCATCCCTTCCTAAAAATAAAGCTGGGGAGAAGACGCGTTCCTCCTATATTCTCTTCTCTCTCTCTCTATATATAACACAAATGGATTTTTTTTCACGCAGGGGGGAAATGAATAATAATAGGAAAATACAATTTTTCCCATTTGAATTTGCATATTCAAATTTCTCCATTTGTAATTTAACGCTTGTACATTCACTATATCCTTTTAACACAAACACTCACCGTGCACTGTCAGCTTCTCCCTAAGTCTCTACAACAATACCCAGCTCTCTATACACGTACATACGCACACACACATATGTAAATACACATACAGGAGAACAACGACGACGTAAATGAGTAGGAAAAAAATAGTTTCAAAGAGCACTATTATCATTGTGAAGAACTCCACAATATTGCATAATAAGAATATATGTATTACCTCAACGTACACTTTATATACGATAGACAAGAGACTATCAAATATACAACACAGTCATATTCATATCCTTCATATTAACTATAATGGAAGCTGGACCACAGAGACAGAGCACAGTGAGGAGTCGTCGTCCTATATACACACAGAAAAATATAGAGGAAAAGTCCAACGGACATTTGATGATTTTATAAATGAAAAAAAAAAAAGAAGCAAAAGCAAAACGAATTCTTATTTCCCCCAACCAAGAGATTCTCTTCTCTCTTTGAATGAATGAGTGAATATTAAATAGGTGAAAAAAAAACTATTTTTTTTATTTCTCTTCTCTACCAAAATAACATTTCCCCCTATTTAACGTTTTTTCCTCTCTCTCTCTCTCTCTCTCGCACTTCTTCATCTTCTATTACTATACACATAGGGAAGGATTGCATAAAGCTCTTGTTATTCAAGTTCTTTCATTTAACATATTGTCTCTTTCCATGCTATACTCCCTCCTATTTTGAATATATATATATAAATTCTATCTCTGTATAGTATACTCGAACGACAAAAAGATTTGAATTTTAAAGAATTAAAAAAAAATTCTTTTTTGGGGGGAAACTACTAGGAACAAAACTGAGGACTCCTCTGGAGAACGACACACAGCTGTTTTCATCAAATGCATAATTATCAATTCCATTCACATAATTTTTAATACATGCACATTACTTTACACGCCGACTCTCTGTTTTTCCACATTCTTCCCAACAAATGGACATGTATAGGGTGCTCTCTCTCTCTCAGTTCCTACACAATCTTCATTTACTCCGTTGAACATTTCCGTTTGAATGTATGAAAAAAAAAGTTTTTTTTCAGTTATTAGCTCTCTTCTCATTCTACACAGAGAGAGAGAGAGAGAAAAGTGTTGGATTTTCAAACACCTGGTCATTCTCTTATCATATGTGGTTCATTTACATAAATTCATCAAGAATATAATTTCCAACTTCCCCTGTGTCTTTCGGTTTCTGTCTTTTCTCTCTCTCTCTCTCTCTCGCTTTTTACTCTGCTCCCTGTCGCACTTCCTCCTCTCATGTAGAGCAAAAGCCTCAGGATGTTTCTATCAATTGACTTTTACACATGTATGTGTGTTCGTACTATTAAAATTACATCCTTTAGTTTGATATATTTCAATATAAGGAAACTTATATGTAGGGAAAGTCATTGCTATTCTCTAATAATTTCTCAACTGATGACGGTCCTCCCATGCTCTGAATACATGATCCATTTTTTACATTTTCTCTCTCTCTCTCTCTCTCTCTCTCTCTCTCTCTCACTGTCTCTCTCCATAAAATTAATTATAAACTTATATGGAATACTAATGTCCTTAGTTTTTTTGCAATCTCTCAATAGCATATTGCCTATACGTATAAGAGCAAAAGCTACTATTCTCTATTTTTTCTATTATTACCTTATTATCTATCGTCGTCCTTTTCCCAAGTAAAATCTGTCAATACTTCCTTCCACCATTTCCCCTTCTCATTAATTAAGTGAAATTTTCTTCTTACGGAAACTACTACGAGATAGTTACCATATGTATTTTCTATACTTTGATGAAAAGCATTATTTGATATGTCTGAGAGGCTCTTCAATACATACATGTCACACTACGGATGCTCTTTACCCCATTTGAATCATCCCCATTATTTCCCAAGCGAACAAAACTGACTTGTACTTTTCTTGTTGAGGTCCTTTCGGAGGATGTACTTAGCGAGTGGACAAGGCACTTTTAATTACGCACGCAATTCAAAAGCCTGGAACATGACAGGGATGAGGAGAGGATGAAAGGCAGTTGTTGACAAGCTGTTCCATTTTCCTTAGTTTATATTTACATATTCAAAAAGTACTTTGCTCAAGCTCCAAAGCTTATTGGGAGGTGTATTCTTTCTTTCTTATACACACAAAACACAAAACTATAGCCAAGCTTTTTACTTAATTATTGTCCTCCTCCTCCTCTCGCCCTCTCTTTTCCTCCTACTATATTCTTGTCAATTATTGTCCAAATATAATTATTGTCAGTTACGGACCTCTCCAACCATTCCCAAGCCTTCTTATTTACACGCTTCAAGAGAATTACATGGAGGGATTTTAAATATTTAAATGTATAGAAATATCACTAGAAATTTTTATTATTATCAGCCATCTTAAAACCATACACTTTTAAGTCAATGAATCTCCCAGGAATTTTCAAATATAGCAAAACTTATATGGGAAACTTACATAGTAAAAACTTATATGGGAAACTTACATAGTAAAAACTTATATGGGAAACTTACATAGTAAAAACTTATATAGGAAACTTACATAGTAAAAACTTTGTATGGTCAAATAAGATGGAAACTTGCAATTTTTTCATGGTTTTTTTAGAGGCAAGTTGACATTGAGAAGTTGTAGAATGTGTGTGTGTCTGTGTGTGTGTATAGAATGTTGAAAATAATAATAAAAATGAGGGAGGGAAAAAACTCCATATTGAAAGTAAAAGGACTATAGAAAAGAGTTGAGTGTTTCTCTCTCCTGTGTTTATTACCATAGCGAGGGCTTATCGGTAGAAAAATGGGGATTGACAAGAAAATTTTTGCTATACATTTGTTGTTGTAGTGGTGGTGGTGGTGGTGGTGGTGGTAGTATTGTAGTAGTAATAGTAGTAGTAGTAATAGTAATAGTATAGTAGCGGTGTTGGTGGTGGTGGTATATGTATTTGTATGAGGAAATAAAACGGGACCGAGGGTTCTTTTTATATATGTACATATAATTAGGTTGTTGGAAGGGTCTAAGGATATGTCTTTTGACAATGAAAAAATACTATAGGGGAGGTTTGCTAAGTATCGATTTATCGATTGGAATACCAATGTTTCACATTGGGGAAAAATCCTGCCCAACAAGGAGCTTGCTCAACGTGAGCTGGGGTGGAGCTATAGTGAGAATTTTTGTGTCATATTATATTTTTGTAGCTATGCATATGCACAGAGAGAGAGAGAGAGAGAGAGAGAGACATACACATGAGAGAGGCACAGAGAGAGAAAGAGAAAAAGGTCTCACATTTGTATGTATAAGTTTGTTAGAGAGATCTTTCCCCTTTTCCCTTTCTGAACAAAACAAAATAATGCTCTCTTTTTCCAATTGGTTCAATTCCACTGGCATTTTATTTATTGATTTTATAGACCGTCTACTATTTACCAAATCCTTGTCAATCTCTCCACCAATATCCGATCATTTGATAGTCTATAGATTTTTTATCCCTTTTTGTATCAATACAAGTATCACCTATCATCCCTTCACTATTTCCCAATCAGAGTCCTTCAAATATTCCATGTGTCCCTTCCAAGGGAAAATGCAAATTTTTAAAAAAACCTTCTCTCTATAAAGGCCTACCATAAAATATACGCTATGGAGTACGTGTTGTTCCTTGGTGATATTTAATCATCTTAAATACACAATATACAGCACAATATATTGCTATTAGTAAACATTAAGAAGAAAACTATGGCTATTTAGAAGGGATGTAAATAGTTGGGTGATTTTGTGGGAATTTGTTGAATTCAAACAAATGGGACTTCCAGCCTGGAAATTATTATTATCGGAACATGCGGAGAGGGATGAGAAAAGCAAAAGGCAAGTGTAGAAACTTTGTTTGAGGTTTATACTCTACAATTAAGAGTGTCATAAAAGGAAAAGTGGCTTGATAAAAAAAAATTCTAGATAATTTTAGGGAAAAAGTTCCTTGTAATATTCAAATCCAGTCCAGAGGAAGAAAAAAGCTCAAGGAACAAATAGGAACAAATCCGATGATATCTTAAAAGTTTTACGAGTGGTTCGTATTTTTAATGGCACATTTCGGCGTACTTTACATCCTTCATAATCACCCCGGTATTTTACGACGTATTTTTTCCCTCCTCCTACTATGCTATCGTATCCATGCATTTACAATAGTTATATACCGAAAGGAAAGCAATCATACATAAAAATATAATTACCACAAACATCTTCTTCTTCTCCTTCCCTCTATGGAAGGAACCTCGATATATATTTTCTACTTGTTTCCAAATAGCCTAGCAAAAATTTCCAAGGGAAAATTCCTTATGGATTCTATGGGGTGGAAAAAATGGTTCCATAAACAAATTGAAATGTTTAATTTACCTTCCCACCATTACTTTTTATAGGATTCTTCTCAAGTACAGTCTTGTTACTCTAATTGCTTCCTCTTCCACTTAAAAAAAAAACATTTTCCCTAGAAAATAACAATGAGAGTGAGAGGAAAGACAAGAGTCCTTTAGCTTCATTTGTATTTTTACACGTCTTTTCTCTTCATTGTCTCACTCTTTAAAAAAAAAACCCTGATTTAAAGGCCCAAATTCCACAGCTCATTTTCACAATATACTAAAAACTACTCAAATAATTCCATGGTTTTTATGACATAAATCCGGATTTAAAAAATAAAATAAAAAATACATTAACATTACACAATAAGTACATTATCAATGTATATTTGGCTAAGGAAATTTGAAAGATTCAGCGTGTTCAAGTCCCACTAATTAATTCCCTCATTAATAAACAAATTGTATAGGGTTATAAAAAATCATTATACATGCAAAGGAGGCCACATACTTTTTATTAGCACCACCAACATTTTCATCAGAGTTCTTTTTATTAATGAGCTTTTCTTCATTAACGGAATTCTTAATGATATTACAGAGAAGAGAAAAAACATATTCACATCATAATTACAATTACTTGCTCAAAAATTACTATGTCTCACTCTTTATACATTGGATTATTATGCATTTCACATATATTTCCTATTATTTGTGCTTTTTCGTTAGAAAATGATTAAAACAGATGAGAACCCAGCATTTCCACGTACACTTGTCCCTATACACTTGAACCATTATTAAGTTAATGTCTGGCTTTGTACATGCTCATCATTCACATATTATGTTCATAATTAAAAACCTGTTGCTACAACTTATTTTACAAGTCAAATTAGTACTAAAATCATGAAAAAAACTATTTGACTTTATAACTCTTATTGGTGAATAAATTTCATGAAAATTTTCTCCTCTTTTTTTATAGTATAATTATAGCCATATACTAATATGATAATGCGCTCACAATTTGCTCATAATAGCTTTTCCAGGAAATATATTTGAGTCGAATGTAATAAACCTATTAAATAAAGTCATTTGAAACTAAGCTATATAAACCTGCATATAAATCTTGTGATACATGAAGGAATTGATCCTATAAAGGAAAAGAACATGGTGAATATGGAAGAGTATTTAAAATATAGAGAGTCCCCATGTTACATGCCTGGGATAATAATATAATTACTATCTTTGGCCCCAACGCGGCTCACTCATCTCCCAATTAGTAGAAAGCCATCAAAAGAGGCGGGAGTTGTTCGGGAGGAGTAGAACTCACCTCGCTCCGCTTTTAATTACTTGGTCGAATTTGAGTCCGTTTTAAGGTAGAAGTTAGACTTTTCCCATTCTAAATAATTATCCAAATAGTAGGGAATTCTAGTGATTTTGAGGGCTTGATTAAATGATAATGTCATAATCACAAGGAATTATTAATACATCCATGGTTTTTCTCTCTGTATATAATTATGGCCCCATGGATTTATTCAAGGAGTAATAA
>JAQFXU010004230.1:0-14010 GCA_034693705.1 Spatulosminthurus flaviceps
ATTTCTTCCTTGTCTTTCTGGGTGGGTAAATAACTTTTAATTTTTCTTCCTGGGAGAAAGGTTATTTTCCATTTAAATTTTCTTCGTAAATATCTTCCTATATTGTTTGAAATTTTTCCCATGTAGGGCAATGGAACCCATTCCTCGGTCTGTTCTGACTCTTTTGCCATCTCTTCTTCTATTCGTGCATTTAGTTGTTCCTCTGCTGAGTCCGACATTGGTGTGTTGTTGATGTTAATTTCTTCTTGTCGGTTTGTATTTACAGCAATGTGTGTTTGTGGATCTAGTTTGGATTTCATTCTGTCTATCCTACGGTTTATTAATGAAAGTGGATATCCATTATTTTGTAAAATGATAATTAAATGGTTCAGCTCATCCTGGAGGAATTCTGGAGTGCAGATTGTTATCGCTCTATATACTAACGTATCGATTACTGAGATTTTGTTGGATTGATGGTGAAATGATTTATAGTTTAAATAGCGATCTGTGTGGGCGCTCTTACGATATACAGTTGTTTTGATAGTTCCGTCATTTTGTTTCATAACTAAGACATCTAGGAAAGGTAGTTTACCTTCTGTTTCTTCTTCTACCGTGAATTCTATATTTGGATGGAAACCGTTAATCATTTGCAATACTTCATCGACTGAATCTTCTTTAATTATAGCAAACACATCATCCATGTATCGTGTCCAGTAAAAAATATGTCTATTGTCTGTAATCAGTTCTTTTTCTAACGCCTGTAGAAAAATGTCTGCTATCGTACCGGAAATAGGACTACCCATTGGTGCTCCATCTGTTTGTTGGTATATTTGTCCTTGGTACATGAAGTATGTATTCATAGAGCTTAACTCCAGGAGAGTGACTATATCTTCAGCCGATAAGTCGGTCTTGGATTCATTGGTGGAATTGTTCCTTGATGTTGTTGGAACTGCCGGAGTTTCAAGTAGGGAATAATACTGTCTCTCCTCTTCTGGGGAGGAATTTCCCTGATTTAGATTTGGATTTTCCTGTTGCGTCAATTGTGGTGGTGAAGGACCAGGATGTGAGCCGTCCGAGCCACTAGAAGAATCCTCAGAAATGCTTGAGAGCGTTGGAGGAGAAGGGGACCGAAAAATTTGGTCTTCAGTGTTGTGCATAACCTCATCAGTTTCCTCTGATGACGAAGTTACTACAAATGGAGGAGGTGAACCATTAGGAGGTTCCGAAGCCATTTGTCCGTCCAGGCTGTAATGTGGCTCTGAAGGGACAAAATCAAAGTTAGTGACATATGGATATTCTCGGCTCTATGTCCCACTGGATGGAGGGTTCCTAGATGCATGACCAATGTATATGTCCATTGGAAACGGATTTTGATGCAAATTTTCTGGTTGTTCCGGATTTTCTCTTAAAGCTTGGGCTGCCCTGACACGAGTCATAATTGGTTCCCGGGGTCCCATTCTTGCTCTGGATTTGGGAGATTGATACTCGGGCGACAAGTTTTTGTCAGAAGAAGCCCGTTTTGAAGCTTGTGTCCTATTAATGATATAGGTTTGGCAGGAACCGATATTAGAAGATCCCTTCCTCTGTCCTGGATATTAGGGACTTGAATGCGTACTTTTTCCGCCCAATGTATCCCTTTCTCGAAAGTGTCAGTCCCAGGAGGTTCAATGTATGCCTCAATTGTTTCAGATATTTGGCTGTTGGCACGGACAGAAACTTGATCATTGTCCTTGTGCTCTGGGCGGATCTGTTCATGCGAGTAGGTCCTGTTGTAACGACTTAGGATTTTGTCCCGAAAAACATCTTCATATTGAACCATCCATGCTTTGGGAGGGACATATTTTTTCATATTATGAGAATGCGTATTAATAATACGGTGCTTGAATCTGTCGGTAACTCTATATTCCACGATGAATGAGGTGGAGCCCTTTCGCGTCAAAATCTGGTAAGAACCAGCCAGTATAATTGGAGTCCTTTTCTACGCCCATCCGTAATCCACACCAATTCTCCTGGTTGGACGGTATTGGGCTTCCTGTTTTTATTCAAGGCCTTCACTCTATTTTCTTGATTCTTTGTGGAATTGCAATTGGCCACGAAACTCTCTCTTGGCGGTCCTCCTCTAATTGTTGGGGAGTCCCTCCTTCTTTCTGGAGAGTGGGCGTTATTAGGTCCATTTTTGTCAGCGTACATTAAACAGAAAGGCCTATACACAGTAGCCACATGTACATGCTGATTGTGAGCTTTACAGGCCTTAGGGAGTAGTTGATCCCAATTTGAAAGGTACTAAGCTACATATTTACAAAGGATGGCTTTTACATATTTATTGAGCCTTTCTACACCCCCATTGCTTGAAGGGTGGTTTGGAGCGGTCTGTACATGGATTATTCCTTTTTCTTTTAGGTAATCCTTAAATATTTGGCCAGTGAAGTGGGTCCCATTGTCTGACATTATTTGATAGAGAGATCCCACATGGTCCAGTACAGCTGATTCGAGGAGTCCTCAGCGGTAGCGGTAGGGGAAGCAGCGGCCCATACAAAGCGACTGGTTGCATCCACAGCAACAAATATGTATTTATTCCCATTCATAGTTTCTGCAAGAGGGCCCATATAGTCCACCGCTATACGTGTAAGCACTTTGTCCGGAGAAGGAACCACATGAATGTGTCCTTGTGGCTTAGTGGTCCTTTAGTATTAGCTGCTTGGCAGGTTGGGCAGGCCTTTATATATTCTAGGGTGTCCAGTCGCATCCTTCTCCAGTAATATCTTTTCAAAATTAAGTTTTCAAAATCCCAAGATGACCACCTTCAAGGCCGTCATTGTGAGCCAGTTGTAGGATGGCAGACCGAATGGAAGGACGAACCACCAATTTCCAAGGGATGCCAATTTTATCCTTATGCTTTTGATCGATTCCGTAGAGGAGTCCGTGAATTATGGCAAATTTATCTCCAAAGATGCGTGGAGGGGATTAATCATGATTGCCATTTTTCTCTAGGTCTTCAATAATTTTAAGTAGAGCCTGGTCTTTTCTCTGGTGTATTTTAAATTCTTCAACATTTCCTCCCATGACAAGCCTAATGAGAGGTACCGCTTCGAGGACCTCGGCTTCTGGTGCAAGTGTCAGTGGAGTCCAAAGTGGTGGTCCAAGTCGGCGGACTGGATATCTTGAAAGACAATACGTATGTGGAATTTTGGAGCCAGATATGTGAATTATGTCCTTATCTTGCTGTGCTAATTCCATAGCCCACCGAGCAAGTCGAGAATGCGGATCCTTTAGGTTTGCCAATGATTGAAGGGCAAAGTGGTCCGATAATTATTGAATTTTACGTCCATATACGTACGGCCTGAATTTTTGGAGGGCATTGAGACAGATAAGTGCCTCGCGCTCTACCGTTGCGTATTTCATGCGACTGTTCACAGGCACCTCCCACTTGGTAGCCACTAGCGTCGGCTACAATTCTGATTTGGGCTGAGGGGTCGAAGTAGTCCAGGACAGGAGCATCGCACATCATCTTTTTCAGCTCCTGGAATTTTTCCTCTTCGGCAGGACCCTATTCAAACTTAATGCCCTCCTTTTGAAAATGATGTAGAGGGTTCGAAAAACGGGCGAATCCTTTGGTGAATTTTCTATAGTAATTGCAGTGCCCCAAAAACTACTGGATATCCCTTAGGCACTTTGGAGACGAGAAATTGGGGACCGCAGCAACCTTCTCTGGATCCGGACTGATGCCTTGGTCACTGATGATATGGCCAAGGAAGGATAATTTTGTAAATCCGAAGTAACATTTTGACATTTTGAATGTCAGGTCATAAATTTGAGCCCTGTTGAGGACATTGATAAGTCGGTCCATTAGTGTGTCGAAATCCTGGTCGAAGATCAATATGTCATCCATATACCAAATGGCCTGACTGTATTTCAAATTTCCAAGCACCACGTCCATCATGAGTGTGAAATTGGCCGGCGCATTTTTATAGCCGAAGGGAAGTCGAGTGCAGCAGTATTTTCCCATATGCGTTGTAAATGCTACCTTTTGCTTAGAATCTTCGGATAGCGGTAATTGAAGGAACCCTTGTAAACCATCCAGGGTTATAAAATAGCAGGATCCGTTTAAATGGTCCAGACAATCTTCCACTCTTGGAATTGGATATGATTTCTGAATTACTTGCTTATTAATACCTCTCATGTCCATACAGGGCGTGTAAGCTACTTGTCCGGTATCGTCTCTTTTCTTTGGCACTACAATTATTGGCGAATTGTAGGGAGAGACGCAGGGTTCAATGACCCCTAGGCCAGATTTCTTCGTTCATGTTCCTCCAGGGCTTTCTTCTCAATTGGAGCCAATCGGTGCATTCCATTTGCAAAAGGCTTTGCATCTCCTGTGTGAATTACGATTGGGTAATTGACTGTACCTAATTCATCGTCGGGGCGAGCAAAGGAGTGCCTAAATTCGTTAACGACTTGGAGGACCTTTTCTTTCTGTTCTTGGGTTAGTGTACGTCCAAGTTTAAGTTCCTCAATTGTGATTGGCTTTTTCAAGGGCCGATCAGGATAGATTTCTCGATTGGAATCGTAATGACCGTCATAATGGTACGAGTCAGAGTTGAGGCCTATATTCTGATTTCGGACATCTTCCTGGGAGTGATCCTAAACTTGTCCTTAGGGATCCAATTGTTTTCATTTTCTTTGGGAACGACAACTTTGGAGCTGTCAAAAGCTTCATATTGGCTAATATAGCGAATAGGCGGAATTGTGATATCGCGTTCGCTTGGATTAAATATGAATGCCTCAGCTTTTCCATCTTGTAGGGTGAGGAGAGCATTTCCAAGAAGGAACCCATGTCGGCTGAGCGATGGATTTGCGAATGTGCAAATCTCTCCATTTGCATTAGGGTTCCTGGAGTAAAGTGTAACTTGTTGCCAGGATCTTGCAGGAATGTCGAGGGGCCTCTGTTTGTTGAGAGTCGGATGTTTTAGTTACATAATGACCTTTTACAATTTCTGGATCAGGTATTTTAGGTGGTGGAGCCTCAGAGTGGGTCGGAGCACTACGCTTATGCTAAGGCAAAGGTCTACATGATTTATCAGTCATTGTTGCTGTTGTGCGACGAGAGGTGTAATTCTTTTTATGAAACTTCAAAACCTTGGGTTTTGGTGACCCACAACAGCTGGAACAGTCGTCGGAGGAAGTGTCCGGGGGATGGATCCCTCTCAAGGAACGCAACGACGGCACTTGAGTTGATTCTACCTGAGTTGTTATTTTCGTATTAGGTTCGGAAGGCGGAGTCGCTGTTGATTATATCCTGGGCTGGCCTTGGGTTCCAATTAACATGTACGGGAGGCAAATCGGATGTTAATGCGTCAATTGGTTGTAGTGGCTGGTCACTTTTGCTTGAGAATACGGGATCCAAGTCTTCCATGCTCCAGTCGGAAGGTGGTCCATCAGGATGCCAGCCATCATCTGATTCAGGTGTGACTTTCAAGTCACGAACAAGGCCGGAAAATGCAACCAAATTTTCCTTAATATTGATGCCCGCTCCAAAACGGTGGAGAAAATTCACTCCAATTAGCATTAGTGTGTCCACATCGGGTATTATCACAAATCGGTAGTTGTGGCAGTCCATATGAGGCCCAATTCTAAATTGTTGAATGGCTACCGGCGTATAATATTTGGGTTGCCCTTTAACAGCTTGGGTAAATGGCCTCGGCTTGTGCAAAATAATATGTATGCACTCCGGGAAATTCTTGAGTGTGTAATTCAGTGAATTACACACTCAAGGCTGGGGAAATTACACTGATTACATTGACTGTTACATTAACTGGCTCCTGAGTCAATGTAGGCTCTTACATAATAATTATATCCGGCCAGACGTAGCGGATAAATTAGGTCAGACTTATTGTAAGTCAGGTTGTAGAGTCGGCGGAATTCCTCTTCAAGTTGGCGGTCCTTGGACGGACTTAAGGGCGCTGGAGGTTGGCCAATGGAAGACAAGACTTACGAATAGTTCGTAAGTTGTTGTCTTTATTTGATAATAATTCTTTTGGTTTATGTGACAGGTTAGGTGTGTGCAGAGGAGTAATTCGGGGCATTACTATTGCATCTTGAGAATGAGACCTGGGTTGAGCCAGTGATTCTAATGGTTGAGCCAAAGGAGGTGCACTATTTGATTTCCTCTTAATTTGAGTGAGAGGAGGATCCACAGGCCTGGGCTCGAAGCCGAAATTGATATTGTCTTTATTAGTGTAGTTGCTATGTGAGTCACTCAAGTGACATAAGTACGGATCCAAAGTGTCATATTTGTTTCGAGTAAATGTAGACGGACCGTCACGTTTTTTATCTTCATCGGTAGGTAAGTCATAATTGGGTGTATTAGTCTTGTTTGGTGGTTTTGGGCTAGATAACTGAACGTCCCCGATCGTCAGACGTTCAATTTTTCCGAAAATTGGCGTTGATTGTTGGGTCCAGGGCTCCTAGAGCGTGGAGTGGACCTGCCAGTGTTTCGATTTGGAGGAGTGAATCCCATAGCAATAGCAGCCTGAGCCACGAGGTCCTCAGCACTGGGTTGCTGTTGAGTATTATTATTGGGAGCCCAGCTTTGCCTTTGATTGAAGGAGGGGCCTTGATCATTCGATTTGCGTCCAACGTGAGCTGTTGTTGTGCCTCATTTCTTCCACGGAAATTATTTTGGCGTGGGTTTCCTCGATTCTGATTGGGCCTGGAATTGTCGCGTGGCTGGGGACGGTGTGGTCTTTGTGAATCCAATTCGTCCAGACGCGTTTAGTCATTATTCCTAATATCACGTCGCATGGTGAAGCAGTGAGCCATTATGTGGTTTTGGCGTCCACAATATTCACAAAATGTTTCATTGACTTGAGCCTGCGGGGTGCCATCCTGTTTCTGAATTTCAGAATTTTGATTCTGAATAGAAGGACCCGAGGACAAAGGACTTTGGTTTTGGCTTTGCTGATTAGAAGCAGTTCTCTCAATAGGATCCTCGAAGTGCACACGAGGATTGGAATGTTCCTGAATAACTTGGTGAATGAGCCGGATGGTATCCAGCTGTGAGCTTTGTGAAGGTAATCTTGACGGAGCCGTTCCTTTTGTCTCGGAACTATTTGGAGAAATGCCGTATTCAGCCTGGCATGCTTGCTCGAGATTACGAGTAAAGGCATCCAATGTGTCGGATCCCAAACCTTTAGCCATCAAATAGACACATGGATGGAATTTCCTCTTGGAATTTGTGATAATGCGTGCGTCTGTAATCGTAGGCGCCACTTCTCTGGAGAGCCGGATAAAGAGATGCATGAATTTTGTAACAGAATGCCCCGGCGTATATTTTAGGCGCTCCAACTGCTCTTCTTTGGTCTCCACTAATTTGTCCGGGTCGAATGTGTCCAGGAATGAATTTTGTATGTATTCCCATTGAGCCAGGTGTGTTTTCCTTTCACGGGTCCATTGAGGGAACAGCGGCTTCAAGGAATGGAACCACATGACTTCTTCATCTGGTGACTTGCCAAAAATTGTTGAGCAACGATGAAGAACTCGGTTGAAAGGTATGGTGAGACTATGCCGTGAGTCTTCGAGAAATTGTAGATACGCGAATGGATCCTCTGCCATCGTGTAAGGTTTGACTTCATCCCGGAATTTGCTGGCACGTTTAACTGCATCCTGGTGAGCCTCTCGAACATTTTCAGCAAGTTCTTCTTTAATCTCTGGTGGAGCCATGGTTTAAGAAGGGCAGTTAGTCTTATTTAGAGCAAAAATCACCAAGAAAGTATATATATGGGACAAGGAGTTTATAATTTATGCTGAGCCTTTATGCACGACTGGATTGGCATTAATGTAGTTGTTTTAGATTTAGGTAGTATGGACACAAAGGGATCCAAAAATCGACACCGGAGTGGATATTATAAAAGCGATGTTAGCTTGTTAATTATACTTAACAAGCGGAGCTGTGAATTGGGTCACAAGCTAGTGGCATGAGAGCCAGTAATGTAGAATTGAACATGGGTGTCCTGAGGAGGATCACGCATCAACAAAGATATTTTTTTTAAAATTATTAGAATGGTTGGTCCTCAGAAGGAACCCAACAGCAACCATCAGTATTTATGAATTAGCTACTGGGTAGAGCCGTCCGCTTTCGGCACCGGCATTAACAAGTAAATCAAAAATAATCATGAAATGGAGCCAAAGAGGCTAAACAATAATTAATCTAGTCCTAGACATAAGTATAATGACAAAAATATTCAACAACACCTACGGCCGGTCATGAGAGGCGTGTGCCAGTGGAAAGGATCCACAAAATTCAAAAAACAAAATGAACAAAAATAGGAATGCCTAACTACGATGCTTATTGGAAGCCAAAAATGATAATAATTATTAACAAAAGCGGGCCATGAGAGGCGCTAGCAATGGGAGTTGGACCCAAAAATCAACACTTATTACTAAAAATGGCATAAAATGCACTTCAAGTGAAAATAATGAAGATCAATATTAATAATAAAAATATTACGTACCTTGGAACCATATAAATACCTTTGTATGCAACGGTTTACCGAACATATGCGCCTACAGGTAAGTTTGGTCCGAACTGGGCATCCTCCCGAAACTAGGGTTAGTTCTAAACTTTTTACTGAACGTAGCACTGAAATGATCCTGAAAGGGGAATGGAATCAACAAAGGCTAGGTAAGTACACATAAGGGTGGAAGGTCAATTACAACAAAACACATACATTGGGGAAACCAAAAAGAACTATTACACACATAAAGGGTCCAAAATGTTTACAAGAACACAGGAATGTACACTGCACAATTTAGAAACGGAATTAAGGGAATATAGGGAGCACAATACACATATTGAGGTCAAAATTTCGCTTAGCAAAGTGGTAGGAAAAGAATAGGCGCCTACACCATAAAATGTGAGGTTTTAAAGGAACCCCACCAGTGGCATGGACCACTGAGATGAATTATGAGCCTTAAAAGTGTACAAATTATGAACAGATCTAAATTGGGGGGAAGAGTGAACTGGGAATCCTAGAAGATGCGGGATCAGATGTGGTCCATGTAGGTGCGTGAACTGATGCTTAGTGTAGCAATATGCAGGAGCAGATGAGAGGCACGTCTGCACAGCACGATTTCGAACTCTAGCTTATTTGTAGCGTGGGTACGCGGGTTTAGAAGTGGGTGTGTTGGGTGGCGTAAGAGTAAGGGGATAGGGGATCCTTCACATATAACCTTACAGTACCTTCAATTCTCCTTTGATTTCAGATTCTTTCTCAAACATTTCCTTATACCTGCGCATAACGACACGTGTTGATCTGCTGCAATTTGTAACGAATTTGGATTTTAAAGCGCAGTTGAACAGGAAGTTATTTTTAATTCTCTACTGGTTTCTGTGCCTAAATTATTTTGCCGGTTTCGATTGTAATCAAATATGTTGCTTTCAATTTTTCATTAATTTATTATCACGAAATGATGTTGCTCAACTTTTTTATTGTTATTCCCCGGATTCCGGATTTATTTGTATAAAAAATGTTCAAAATCCGCTGATAATAATACATGAAAACCCCAAGTTTGCAGGCCTACTTTTTTATGCGGTTTTACTACCACCATTTTTTGTTCCGAATATTCACGGATTTACTCATGAAATTTTTTATTTGGTCCTAAGAAGTTTCCTTTTTCTCACGCAATGTAGTATTTTTAAATCACTCCTTTGACCAATTCATTAAACTTAACCAGCAAATAGACTAAACTACCAGCAAATAGACGAAACTATGTATCAGCAAAATGACTTAATTGTCAGCAAATAGACTAATCTTTCAGCAAAATGGCTGAACCATCAACAAAACGACTAAACTATAAGCAAAATGGCAAACCTATCAGCAATTTGACCGAACAACCAGTAAGTTGACCAAACCATAAGTTAAAAAGCCAACCTACCAGCAAATTGATTAACCTTTAATAAAGTGAATTATTATTTTCATCCAAAAATAATCTTACAGCGAAGATTACATCAAACCAGAAATTGAAGACATGTCATATCTTAATGTCATATCTTAATGCTACTGATCTTTCAAGAAATCGCAGATACGAGTGATTGTAATAATAACAGAAGTTATTATTTTTCAGCTACGAACGCTTACTTCACATGTTTGCAAGAATTAAGGCAAAGTTGTGACTATACATGTATAGCAAAGACAAATTTGAATAAAGATCTAAACACATGTATATGTCCATGAAAAATTAATTATTATATATTCAGCATCAAAGAACAATACAGTGTGATACATAACACGTTTCCCATTTAAAACTGGATGCTCAGATTTTGATTCAGTAATAGAAAATAATGGGAATTCAGTTCCATTGTGGCCTAGCTAATTGACGGTTATCTAATATCATACCGGCCAAGATGGCGATACCTAGGATTGCTAATAAGCAATTTAACTCACCGCACCCGTCTTGCACGTACTGATGCTTAGTTTGTAGTCGTTTTGCTGTAATAAATTTATTTTACCTCAAAAGGCTTTTTCTTTTGTGGGTATTTTGGCGAATTTTCTTTTTCGCGATTTAATTTTGATGATAACTTAGTCAATTTTGCTTATAGTTTAATCAATTTGCTGATAGTTCAGTCATTTTGCTGATAGACTAGTCAATGTGGTTACAGTTTAGTCTATTTGCTGAAAGTTAAGTTATTCTGCTGATAGTTCAGTCATTTTGCTGATAGCTCAGTCATATTGCTAATAGATTAGTCAATTTGCTTATAGTTCAGCCAATTTGCTGATAGTTCCGTCAAATTGCTGATAGTTCAGTCATTTTGCTGATAGATTAGTCTATTTGCTGATAGTTAAGTAAATTTACTGATATATTTTTAAACAATTTTGCTGATAGTTTAGTCAATTTGCTGAGGAAATGAATATTACTTGCTGCAGAGCAATTCGCTGAACATTTTAGTGATTAATTGAATCATCTTTTAATAATATCCCATTAATTAAGCCTTGGAGACAATTTGCTCCCTTTTTAATGTTCCGTACATAATTGAAAACTTCAAATAACTGTCGGTAGCAATGAAATAAATGAAGAATCATAGTTATATTTATATTATCATTCCATTACATAATTTGATTTCGTTACACAAGTTATAAAAGACGGTTCATTGTTCATACAGGTAACATTGTATAGCAACCTGTTTTTAATAAATTCAATGCGCGTACATCCAGTGGTCAATTGTTCTCTACATCAGTTTCAGAATCAGCTTTAACAGACCTGAGGATGGGGCTAAATTTGAAAGCATTGAATAATAACCTATAATCTTCCTTAAAAGTCCGCGTCAACCGTTGAAAAAATTATTCTGTTCTCCACACAACTTATTCCACTTTTCTCAAGTAGCGGTTTTTGTCATAAGAATTTAATCTTTTGCCCTTTCGAACATAAACTTTCCAGAAGAAGTTTACGAAGAGCACGGTAAAAATAAAAATAACAATTCCAAAAAATCGTAAGGTGTCTTCGGTGATTCTACAGGGACGTCCTTGAGCTGAAAAAAAGAACGAAGGAAATGGGAGAATGTTTAAGTCCGAATGTTTTTACATTTATTACGAACCGGCATTTGCTACCTTGGAAAATCGCTGTAGAAATCAATAGGTAAAGAACGGTAAACATCTGTACAATTTGGAGTGTGGTAAGAGCCTTGGAAATTTTTCTTGGGATTTTAATGTCTAATGCCTAGAAAGATGATACATTTATTTTATATTGGAATTTAAGGATTCATTGTAAATAAGAAACCTGGAAAATTTATTACCTTAAGTGCATAGTAAGAGTACATAAAAGAATGAACCAATGTATTCATGAAGATATATCGGCAAACAATGTCATAGGCTTCGAAGCCAATCCAGGCCAAGGCAAGAGTTGCGCTGTGATGAAACCTGCATGGATTTAGCAATATTCAAATTTTAAGATTTTTCGTATGCCAATTATATTGGGTAGCAACTTAGCGTGACTTACCAATGCAAAATAATGAGTTTTTGTTTCCGTAGCACAATAAAAGCGGTGTCCCCGAATTCGACAAATTTTGACAGAACGAAAAGTAGACCCCAAAATGAAGTGGCGTAGTTGTGGGGTTCCCTGAAAATATTGGTTCACAAACTTCTATAATAACATGGTTAAAGTGAGTCAAAAGTTCTATATAAATTCCTGCAAATCGCTTCAAAATTTATCCAGGCACATATCATCAAATCATCCATAATCACTTCAGAAGTATATGTAATTGTAAATCATTAGAATTTTCAAAAAACTTGTTACATGACACAAATCGAGAAGTAGAAACCACCTGGCCGTCCAAGTATATACAAGGCTTCGGGCATTATTCTCAGAGTAGCTACAACGGAAAATATCGCAAGAGATACATTCCACAGAAACAGGGGGATTTTCAATTTAAATGCTTGGCGATTTTCCATCCACCTCCGTCCCAAATATATTGCCATTAGGTATATCCCAACAGTGGTATACAAAACTGGCCTGTTTTGTCTAAACAAATTAATAACTCCCTCGATATGGAACACCTCAAAATCAAATGCTTCCACATATTCGGTAACTTTTTTAACGGATTTGATTTCCTCTAACGATGCCATTTTATAAATCAGGACTATCTGTTGTCGAGACAAAATTTTGATACGATTTTGAAAGCAGAAAGTTCTGTGGTGCAAATCCTTCAAAGTTCACTGTAAGACAAAAGAGGGTGTTACGGCTGAAAATGCTCAGGATTTTTAGTTTACTGTAAAATAAAATGTGAAGGACCAGCACTTCCGTGCACAAATCAATTTAACATAAATTGATACAAAATTCTTTATTAAATTCGTTAACAATCACTTGACTCTAAAACGTCGTTTCTGTGTTGTATCTTTCTGTTAAACTTAAAATGCGTTCGCTCTCTCTCGTAACTAGATTGCGACTGGCCGTTTTCCTTTTCCATGCTATGATGTAGTATTGCTCCCGTTTGTTAACATTACAACTCATTTTGCTGTTGAGCTTTAAAATCACAACTTAGTTGCCGGAAAAAGGAATTCATTTCTAATCGTGTTCTTCTCATCATAAAAGATGCATTACCATAAAAGTTGTCTTCGGTTGCTGGGGTGTGGGTTACAAAGCCATAACATTATTATAACAGTTTCCAACTCAACTAACAGTAAATTAGACGTTCACAATAATAATGGTAAATTCTGCATCAATCACCATTATATAATTATAATTTCCATAAAACGCCGTATATGGTTATAAACATTTTCATTAGTACATATTTATTTTTGAATTAAATAGAGAACAAAAGTTGAAAACGAAAATGTTCGCCATAGAAAATATCAAATGACCGATGCTTATCGATGCTTTTATCAAAAATAAATGTAGTATCCGCGCTTTCCCATTGAAACGAGACTTATTTGTCATCGCTTACCGACGTTGTTTGTTAACAGAAGTCAGTTCGATTGACAATTTAATAAATAACGTACGCTATCCCCGCTCTGTCTAAAATCTATGCTTCGCACAGATTTGTACGCCCCATTAAATGGGGATACTTGCGAAGGGAGTATCGAAGATTTTGGATTGTAGTAAGTGAACGAAGTCATAAATAAGTGCCGTGCGTTGTTATTATGATTAAGAATCATAACATGTTAGTAGAACCCCACATACCTAGCTTTGCAATTTAATGAGGGAAATGAAAAACTCGAAGTTTTCACCTAACCGGCTTTATGAAAGACTAAATGGTTTCTATCATACGTTTCCCCATAAAATACAACATCTAAAGCTATGGTGGTACACGATAATAAAGTTTTTTGAGCTTGTTACAACAAATGACGGTGAAGAGTTTCCGCAAAGTAGCTTATCGGATTTGCCGCCTCGAGGCCCAAATAATTTCCTTTTAGCCCTGTTATCCCTTTTAGCCGAAAAGTTAAAAGATCGAGGCTACAGAATTGAAGAAGAGATTTATTGTGAAGATATTCATGGGACAAGTAGAAGAGCTGATATTTTAGCATATCATCCAGGTACAAA
>JAQFXU010004231.1:0-14008 GCA_034693705.1 Spatulosminthurus flaviceps
TTATCTGGGTAGGTCGAATCCATGCCATTCCCTGGCCGAGGCCAGGTACTTCACCACTGGGCTGAACTGACTGTTCGCTGCTAAAGCTCATTATTTATTTGTCTACAGTAGGAAGATCGTACACTATACTATACACGCCTATACAGGAAAATCCGTGGGCATTTAATCCACGCGGGGAGACTTGGCACACTTGACTAAATCGCTAAACGACTTCTCTTCTCCAATGACATTAAAGTCAGGGAAATCGAAATTATTACTCAACCAAGGAGAGGAGTTGATATGCTTCGTTTCATAGACGAGTCATTGGATTCATTGGAATAGGATAGGGGCAGCGGAAAATAAAAAAAATGAAATTTGACATCTATAGAAATGGATAATCTGAACCTACCATTATTGATACCTTTTTTTCTTCTTTAACTACTACTACAGCTCCACCATATATTCTCTACTATTAACCCTTAGTGTAGAACCTATAGTTATATACTTCCTATTGTATCAATGAACCAGAAGATGATGACTACTGCTGTGGGTGATGTTAAATTCACGATTGTAAAAAAAAAGAATTGTTAACAACACTTTTTTTCTTCCACTACTCATCCACAGAGAGACACATCACACTCTACTTTATACAACATGAAGGAACATTATTACAGCTTGACAACAGCTGTCACCACGAAGTTACTTGAGAAAATGTTCCTTTGTCCCAAACGACAGAGAACTTTTATATATTGAGACTCCTCTGTGATAGTGAAGATGTAAACAATCTCACCTGTTTTCTTACACTTGTGTAGAAAATACAAGGATTTTTTGGAGAAAAAAAATCAAGAAATCCATTCATGAAAAACATTGCGATAGAACAATATATCTCTTACTGTGAATTAACGAAAGTTATTTCACACGAAGAGACGCATACATAATTATCACCAGGGGTTCATTTCTTATGCGAACCTTTTTTTTTTGTAAAATATGTGTAAAATTTTGTACGAAATCCAGGAAATAATAATTTATACTTCTCAAATTTGGTATTTTTCATTCAAGGATGGTGTGTGTGTGTGTGTGTGTACTTTTAAAATGTAAATAGGCTCATATATTCACATGTACAGATATATTTTTGTCGTGGTATGTGCATCTAAAGTATGTAGTAATTATGTGAGGATGATCATATTGAAAATTAATATTCCTTTTCATCTCAGTCAACAATAATGAGGAATGAGCACATGTCACAAAATGTTTTTACTATATTATTGCACAATCCTGTAGGGAAACCTCATCAATTTTGTCCAACTTCATCATCATTGAAAACAGTTCATAATGGATTTTTGATGCGTATTTATTATTACAATGAATTTTTCATTGGGAATCTAATGTTAGAAAATGTTATAATTGCTATTATACATTGGAACATGTCCACGGAATAACAAATAGTTTAGAGGACGTGGGTTCGTGTTCTGCATGTCATTTCAAGTATTAACTATCATGCAGCGTTGACTATATAAAGTACTAAAAGCTCCTCTAAGCGTAAAATACTATTAAGCTTTTTTCACAAATCGTCTCCTAAGAGAGGAGAGACTATTTTATGTACGGAATACATTCAAATCTATGTATGTATGAGTAATTGCGCACATGTGTACTAAAAGTGCTCTGAGCTTTGCATATATGATCGAATACAATAGATATAAATAAATAGTGATGATATTATATGGTCAAAGTTAATTCAGCATTTGTGTCCCAACGCTTGTACTTCCATTACATGCGGTAACAAAATATAATAATTTATGTGTAGACAATTTAAAAAGCGTAATTGATATTATGATTTTCGTATGGGTTGCAAATGTGTGTTAAGTGCTCGCACTCATGTGTAAGGACGATTATATTGGCGAGAGTAAAGTAACAAACTTACTATCTGTCAGAGCACATAAGGTTATTAATAAAAATCTGTCCTAGCTCATGTAATGACTAAATAATAATATTGTGAGTGTTTGTGTGTGTGCAGCCCTGATAGGATCAGTATCATATAATGAATATTAATAAACACAGCTATGGTGTCGTGATGCCGGTTAAATCAGTTTCAGGTTTATGGAGATGATGCATGCTGGGCTCCGTCCTTCCTTTCTTCAATATGGGTGGGTAACTGTAATAATTATATTGGAGAGTTGCGGTTAAGAAGTCAAATAGTAACATATATCTGGCCTTACTGGGAAGTACAACTTACAATTAATAGAATGTCTTTTAGAGAAATAAATGCACTTGTACTAATAATAGTTTCTCTCTTTTGTATATTTCTCTTATGTAATGAAAACAATGGGGATAACCGGATCACGAAATGGTCGGTTAAGCCCTTTAAATAAGTTATGTACACCGAACATTAAAAAGGTGGATGTATGGTACAAGTAGTGATATAAAATATTACGTAACTTTATACATAGGAGATCTACCCCTTCTTATATATGTTATTTGTCTGTGAGTATTGAGACGGAGAAAAATAATAGGATTTTTAATTTTTGGGAGGAGATGGAATTTGTAGAGAGATTACTAAGGTTGTTCTTTCATGAAGAAATCATAATTCAAGCTAGAGCTATAGTGGAATGAACCTAAAAATATATTATTAGAGAAAACGCTACAGCAGAATAAGCTGTTGTTGGGGCCAAGTTATGTCTTAACCGTGGGCCAAAATAATTTATATATGTGAAAAAAATTAAGATATTTACCATAGTAATCTAGCTTATGTCATCCTGCTGCTGTGGTGCCAAACCACAAGGAATTCACCCGTAGGATTTAATCTCCAAGAAAGATAGGCTAAACAATGATTTTTCAGCATGGATGAAGGCGAAAATGTATATTGTTCTAAAATATGTATGTCTCAACTTGCAAACCTCCTCCTCCTACTCCTACACATAGAGGACCGACCGATGAGTAAAGGTCACAACTGCTGAGTAGCACCTTGAATTTCTTAGCTGTTAGCACTTACAGCGGTTCGATTTTCAAGTCAACTCTTAGGTGTAGCCAATGAGCTCAATAAAGTAGTTCTTTAAGCTTTTCGGGGTCACATGGATTTCCAAACTGTAGGACTTTCTCCTAAGTGACTGACAGTGAGAGGATAATTCCTCTTCTTGATATTTTGGTTACGAACCAATAACTATTAACGAAAGATTTTAAGACAACAATTTGTAAAGTATGGTGAATTGAAAATTTAGAAAAATAGAGATGCATGAAAATGTCACGTAGTCCGATAATTCGGGGGCATAAACTGCTGTCTTGGTTGCTCCCTGACAGTGACATCATAAGAGAAACGTTACAAGCCGGAAAGCAACGCCTTCACTTGATAAATGGGAACTCGAATTTAGAAACCGCAAATAAAAATCATTGGATTGAAATTGAATAAATTCAGTGAAGAAACTTCGGAAGCCTACGCAAAACGATGCAATAGTGCGATCTTGAACTTCTCTTGCAAAAGAAATGATTTCTAAATCCTTTTATCATTCAACCTAAGAATACCCATGATGATGCCAAAAAATCCAAGAGAGGATAAAAAATCTCAAACTGCATATGTTTTTTATCAGAAATATCAAAAAGTATTCGACAGGCTATCTGCTCCTAAACTAAACTTAAGAACAGGGTTCCTTACATTTGAAGGTTATGGTGCAAGTAGCATCAATGATTTCTAGAAACCTCTAATTTGTTGTCACTATGATATTGAGAAGAAGAAGAAATTGAGAAACAAACAGCCTCCAAAATAAGGACTCATGTAAATACTGCCTCTTACAGGAGCTCTCAATATACAATGGTGGTCAGTGCATGGTAATCTCGCAAAAAACGTGGAAGAAAAAAAGGTAACCCCATTGGGCCGAGACCTGTCTTTAAGCAGACCAAAAAGGGGTGGAGTAAAGGTCTTGTCTTGTCGGCATCGAGACAAAAGTTGCAACACATATAAACGGTACGTGAAGTACATGATAGTACATAATAACGTTTAGTTAGAAGTTTTGAACGATCACAAACCAAAGCAGGGGAGTTTAGATCCCAGATCTAATAAGTAACTACCAGCGTGATTACTACTCGCGGTTTTAATGCTCTGTTGTCAGGTATTTTTGTTTTTTAAACGTTACAATGGTGCTGGTATTTTGTCGGCCATTTTAATTGGTTATATAGTTTGTATTATTATGTATGTATTTAAATGTGTTAAACACATGTCTGTGCAGTTTGCTTATTATTATAAGGCGCAAAAAATAAATATTCGTCTTAAGTGTACACCTTGAAATTCAAGGGTAGTCCTTCGTAAAAATGAGCGTTTTGCGGGCGAATTCACCGCATTTAATCAAACGAAAAATGCGAGAGGTCAACATATTGTCCTGTAATAATAAATAACAATTAACAAACTGAACATTTTAAACTGCAGTTTCGATTAAGTTTTTCTAGTGAAGATGTTTAAACAGAATATCATTTTGCAACATTCTGCATGTAATCAACATTCTCAGGTCGAAATAATAAAATGGCGGATATGTCACGGTTGATTGGTGGTTGGTCTGATTTACATTCTCTAGAAATACAGGATGTCTGCAAGGTTTCCAAACCATTAACCGTTCTGACGTAGTTACATGCTCGTATTTTTACACGTAAAAACAGTAGTCCACATATTTCGCATACACGTCAAAACGTGTGCTTAATTTATTTTCTGAGATACATAAGATGGATAATTAATATTTTTTAAAAAAATTCAGTTTTCGTTTAACTTTCAAAAAAGCTTAACATGTACGCCAATCTGTGTCACCTTCACCTACAGGGATGATCTTTACTAAAATTGATTTTTTGAAGGCCAGAAATAGTGGTACCATAAATGTATGTATTTACCGCTATATTTAATCTGTGAATATTCATATGGCTCTTTAAAAAAGTGTTTTGATCTGGAATATTCTATATATAACTTACATTATGTATGTATATATGTGTGTATGGGTGGTTTATCGTCCGTATTTTGGACATGTACAGACTCCGATACCTCCTTTAGTATGTCAAGTCATCACACTAAAAGCATCGATAATTTTGCAGAGCAACTTTTTGAAGATGTTGCTTGCTTGTCAGCTGAAATACCATTGCGTCAACTAAATATTATTTGGTTACGATATGACCAAGAAACCCTGAATCTGGAATAGATAAATTTACTTCAAAGTGAAACCTCAGTAGAATTAGAAGAACGGTCCCAAAAACTTCCACCCACAATAGCACTGAGAATTATAAAAAGCCGCTATTGTAATTTAAAATATCTTCGACCAAAAATGATTTCAAACAACTAGAAATAGTAGATCTTTAACAACACAAACCAACATGTGAGGCACTACAAGTGATGTGTAAGAATGTGAGATACCGTAGTCTGCAACAATCACGAGATTGACTGTTTTGAATGTTAACTTTAACTCGTTGTTTAAGCACGATGAAGAATATCTGTTCCCGCAAATTTTCATCATTACGATAACAGGTAGACTCACAGGTTTGCGATACTTTGACTTTGCCAGTTCCTTTTTTCTTCAGTGACCCTGGATTTGACTATTAAGTTTTGGGGCAGCTCTTCGAATTTTAGAGAATTTCTACGAAGTCAAAACAGAAAGTATAATAAAATATACCACACACATCATGTTCGAATATAAACGCCACGAAGAAATCAGACGAGCACATTAAAGATTTCTACGATGCCGACTCATCAGCCCAAATTATCAAGAAATATTTAACTGGTGGTTGTAATCCGATAAACTATCATGATTACAAAGTACAAAAATGTGGGGTTTATACTCCGATACTTCATATAAACAGAATGGCAGAGCTGAAGAGTATCGGGCCTGTATGCACTTCCTACTTATATCTGTTTTAAAATCCCAACATTGTTGCTTTCTATTTAATAATTCTACGATATCCATTCTTTTCATCACCAGAATTTACGAAATAGTAAATCACGTAAGGACGAGAGGCTATTTGTATGTCGCTATTGTATATGTATATTAAATTCAGTGACAAGATGCTGTTGTACGGAGGGTTCGTTCCCACGTTGATTTAAATCTTCTAAGTAATCTAAATCTTATTCTTAAATCGCGTTAAATTAATCAATTATTAATGAATTGATGAGGTTTGAGGAAAAACATTGAAAATCCCTTTTTCATGTCCTTCAATAGATGGCACTATGGCGTAGCCTGCTACATATCCCAGGCACTTATCGGCAAACGATACAATTTGGAAGTCTTAAAATCGAGGTTTAATTTTGAAGTATTCAGGTTTGTTGCAGACATATCTGCTTCGATGTACTCCAAACGGCTTTTGGGCGCTTGAGTGACTCGAGTGACAGAAGAATTCGGTGTTGACACGTTCTTACTTTTGTCAATTTCTCGTAGCTGAAAACTTCAATTAGACCAGTAAAATGTTTTTTTTAGAATCTTTTGCATCCTTCACCACATCTGTTCCCACGAAGAGGGCATTTTTGAATTCTTCATGTAAACAAGACCCAATGGATTTTACTGTCAACTTGGTATTTAGAACATTTTGTGAATTACCACTCCCATGCTATTGTATTTTCTACACTTTTATTTTTAGACAGCTATTTATACTCAAAATCCAGCTGACGTTTGAAAACGAATTTGCAAGAATGAGAAGAATAGCTCATGAGAATGGGTCTAAATACTTCTCTTCAAAGAAAATGACAATTCTTGGACTGATGACGAAGTGCTCTGGAATCAAAGAAACTCGAAGTAAAACTCTAGGGGGCACATGTCACCCCCCTGAAAAAAGGCCAGGGGTGCACGCAATGATGTTGTACCCCCCTAGTACTTATTCATAAAACCATTGCAGAAACAAAAATTTCCAATATGTTTCTCCATTAAAAGGGCAAAATGCATTGAAAATGAACATTTGCTCTCTCCTTTTCAGAAATTTTTGCACACTTAGTTATAGAAGTAATGTTGTAGATATCTCAAATTCCCGGAGACAGTGAAATTAAACGTCGAATTCTTTACCACTGGTTGAACGGAAAGACAACAGCGTTGAGCAAGTGATTGCCCCGCGAATTGGCGTCCAGAACTAATTGTAGCAATGCTGAAAACTCACATTTGCTATAATTTCGATAAAGGAGATTATCGGAACTGCTATCTTCCATGTCCACCCATTGTGCTGTAATGGTGAAAATCTTTCAACTTTACCTGTTAATAAATTCTGAAGGGATCGTCATAAGTTTGTCAATTCTGAAAGATCTTCAAATTCGCTGTCAAAATCGCCATTGCGCGTATTTTTATCTTTCAGGGGAGCGGAGTGTGGGGGGAGGTGAACTTAGCAAAAATATACACGGTTTTCCGAATTTTCTCCATCAAATGCGTTACCCACTCTATTTTCCCTCCCTTCCAACATAAAAATATGAGCAATGACAATTTTGAAAGAGAATTTCAATATCTTTTAGAACTTTTATACTTAACTGAGCTGCTACAAGCCGTGCCGCAGAAACAGGCAGGGAAATCTTTAAGACTTTCCCCATAACAGCACAATGGTGTGGGCCGTGGGCAGGCAACATAGCAGATCCGCAATGGAAATCGTCGGGTAAAGTCCAAAAGACGCTATAATTTTCGTAACGTTATGGGAAAAACAAAATTATAGCGCCTTTTGGACTTTAGCCGACGAAATATTCCTTTTTTGTTTTGGCTGTAACTTTTGATCCACGCATCAGAATATATTGGTGCATAACAATTCTGAAAGAGAAATTTTTAAGCTTTAAAAATTGCTATGGAACGTAATTTTGCACATTAAGATACTGACGCAATCGAATGGTTAAAATCATGAACTTATTTAGCATCATTTTTTCCCATTTAGCATAGTTAAGTTTGGGATTTTAACCATTTGATTGCTTCAGTATCTTAATGCGATATCTCAATCCTCAGAACACCGCCCAGTACATTCAAGTGAATATCTCTGCCAAAATATGTTGCTAAATCTTTGGCAAGAAACTTTACATGCATTATTTGAAGGATATACACATTTTTGGACGAGTAGGTCATCTTAGAAATTGAACCTTTTTTAACAAGCTTAAAATCGAATCAACTACCAGGATTTATTCACCGAAGTATTTATGTCACCATGCTCTAAAATATTGACATATTCCCTGAGCCTACATATCTGCATACCACTGGCTGGAGCTACTCCGTTTACCCTACCTACCCCATGCACTTATGGCAGCCAAATTGTTTCCAGTATTTCATTAGAGAGGATTTTCAACGCCAGTCCGTGAGTTTTTGCAAACGTTTTTGTATTCCTAGAATTTTTCGAAGTTTCGGGTTCTAAATGGATGATGAATGGAGATGGAGATAAGCATAGATTTGGATGATTATGCACAATAATTTGCAACCTTTATTTAACGCATTTAATTTTTTTATATCGAAATCCGGCTTTAATGCTAAAAAAATTTCTAAAAAACAAAATATTGGTTGTAATCCAATATACTTATAAACATTCAGGTCAGAAAAAACAATAACCCTGTTTCTACATTATGGGACTATACACTTGTTAGAATTATGGTTCGCAGGAAAAATATTGTGTGGGAAAAGTCTTGATATTTACTACACTCAATTATAAAATCTATAAACACCACCTGCACAAATAATTCCAATTTAAATTCAGTCGATATACATATAACTAATTGTAAATGTAAACTCATAGATGTGTTTCCTCCGGAAAAACACCTACAATTATATTACATGTACACACGTGGTAAACCCAAAAATGATCATGAAAAGTAAAATACAATATCTTTTAGAGCTAACGTAGGAACTCTCGAAGCTATAAAAAAAACTTTTTGAAATCTATTCTTTAGATCCCTCAAACATCCCCCACCCCATATTTTCTTACCTCATCCAGAACATTGAGATTCCCGACTACCAGAACATCGTACACTGTAAAAAATAAATCTGACCATTCAACAGGATTCCCCGTCAAAATGCTTGGACATGGAAACCTGTTAAAATTTAACAGGTTCCCCTGTTCAATTAACAGGAGTCCCTGTATTTAACAGGCGCCCCTGTTAATTCATCAGGGGAACCTGTAAAATTTTAACAGGTTTCCATGTCCAAGCATTTTGATGGGAAAACCTGTTGAATCGTCAGATTATTTTTTAGTGTGTATTAGATCATACTATACCACCCACCGTGGCAGACTAAAATCCTCCCCAGAGATTCCCCATGCTTAAGGTATACACTATAGAGGCAGGGTTTTTTGAAAAATCTCCCCTTTGAAGAATTTTGGGTTTTTAAGGCCATTTTCCCTCGTTTTGAACAAAAAATTGCATATTTTTTAGTCAAGAATCGAAAAGATATTCCGTTGTATGAATTCAAAATTAAGTTTCGACATAAATCAATGGAATTTCTTCTAATTTTGAGATTATGCCTTCAGAATTAGCAATATAGCATTACCTTTAATCTTAATAGGGTAAATGCATGGAACGCTATAGTGGCATAGTGGCATCTCTCTTTAAGTGGCAGAATTCCTGGGATCCCTTGGATGCCGTTATATAGGAAATATACTGTAGTAAATATCCAGTACTCAACAATTCAAGGTTGATTTTGAAAAATAAAAATAATTAATGACATTATCTTCTTACCCCTCTCACCCTTCTTATCCCCTCCCTAAAAATAAGAAATGTGATCTACCATACTCCAAGCTCACAATCGGTGTCCGTCTATACCTTATTAAAAATGAAAATGTTTACCTCTTTTTATTCATCATGGAACACCACACAAATTATATTGCACAATTCAGCTAAAATTGCCCGAGTATAAAATAAACCCTCATATCAGTTATCACGTATCATATAATTATATCAGTCAATAACCATCACTATTATTTTCAAGTAGATATTTGACTAGTGACGCTTCTCAAATAAATCTCTAAAGTCCAATTAGAAATTATTCTCACATGTTACATTAATTTTAGAATTGAACGCAGTATCAAAACAAATTAAATACTCATACTAAAATATTTAGGAATTTACAGTCATCAGTAAATACGCACATTACGTATAGTCTATAGAACAGTTAATTTGCTGTTAAGTTGAATTGCAAGAAGGTGACACACACTACCGTACGATAGGCGAAGTCCAGTGTGAGTAATAATGTAAATCTTGGCTAGATGTCATGAAAGAAGGAAAAAATCTTCAACTGTTTCTCTCCTTATACTTTTAACTTTCTTGATAACTGGCCAAATGAGAGAGTCTAGGTTTTTTAACCACATTGAAGAAGGTATATACAGAAATGTAGCAGGGAGAGAGAGAGAGAGAGACAAGGCACAAACTATAATCCACATCCACTGCAGCATGACTGACTGAATGGAAAGTCTTGTATACGAAGGAGAGCTCATACTCAACAGAAATTATGAAGCACTCTCTCATCCTCTAATACATATATTCCATTTACTACTTCTCAGTCAGTAACTATCACACGGAAAGAGAGAGAGCACAGAGGGAACCTACATATATTTTACTTTTTTTTGACATTGTAATTTTATTAGATATTATTCAAAATGTATAGTGGATTTAAATTGGATAAAGGAGCAGTTAGTTTTGTCCAGCTCTTTTCAAGTGCTCGTATTATTTTCAATTTTGTCTCTTACTTTCCTCTATCTCTCATCTTCAGTGAAATACGCCCTTGCAAATGAGAACTTATGAAAAAGTTACCCTCTCTCAAACAAAACTACTCAAAAGTATATATAAACACACGTACAGAAATTTTTGAAAAAACTAATTTACTTTTGGTGAAATAACTTTCATTTCCTCCTAGATTTTCCCATTGAAACGAAAAGGATCAGTTCTGTACGGATGTAAATGTTAATAAATCCAGTGTCACACGTGGTTTCGTAATTTATGGAAGCAATTTGGTGAAATTATTCATGTTGTTTTTTCTTTTACAAATGTTCCATCAAAGTGAGAGGAAAGTTCAATGTGTGTTCTTCGTGGAGTGGAATTTTTGAAAGAAGTTGGAGGTAAGAGGATTGTTTATTATTGAGATTGCTAATTTTGTGTGAAGTTTGAATTTGAAGGATGTTAAGAATTAATTAATTTTTGAATGTTTTGTTGTATGATTGTTTTGATGGTGATTTGGTTGTCCTATTTAAGTCATGTATCTCAGTCAGATCCATTGAGTTCGGTTTCGGTTTTCCTGCGGTGTGAAGGAAATTTTGTATCTTGGGGACTAAGATTTTGAGGAAGATTCGTGTCAGAAGATCATGTTTGTTATTTACCTTGTGTTAAATGTTTATTCCTTCCTCATAGGTTTGCCAAAAATAAAATTCGGTGTTGGTAAGGAAAGCCTTGACAAGAGAGAGAGAAAGAAAGAGAGAATATTTTCCTGTTGAAATGCGTGTTTCCAGAGGCGAGTTTGACGTTTCCGAAATAATAAATAAAATTTCATCAAGAAGTTATGGGGGCTTGAGGAATACATGTTGTGTTAGAGGAGTGTAGTGTCGTTTAGCTTCAGTGATAATTCATGGGTTAGTGAGTCACGGTCCACACGCTATTATGATTAAGCTGTTTTTTTATCGGTCTGCATCATAATTTTTTTTTGAGTCTAAAAAGTCTTGAGTGCTCCTAAATATTCTCATTCATTTTAAAGGAATATTGAGATATTGTGAAGGTGTTCAGCATAGTTTATTGTGGGTTTTAAATATTATTGTGTATATATGTGTAGTTTTAGTGGGATTATGATTGCGTGAATATAACTTTAGGTTTTGTAGCGAAGAAGTTGGTGGTGTAGTGGTTATAATAATTATTATTGAATGTATGTTCGTTTTCTTTATAGGAATAGAGGTCTGTCTTATTTTTAATGGGAATGTGCGACTTGAAATGAAAAGGCAGGTGCGTGAAGGTCGATGAATTTCTTATCAAGAAAGTTATTAATATCTGTGAAATATAGGGATGATGTGGTGATATGAACGAACGATTGATTTTAATTACTTAACCAATATATCGAAGCTGTGAGCTGTTTTGATAGGTGGTAAGGGTAGTAAAAATTTCTAAATGATATTGACTGTGCGACTGAATGTTGTTATGGCGATGGAAGCCGTTATAATAGAACATTTTTATTAGTAGTGTTGCTTTCTGTGGTTGAACCTTTATATTATTCAATTTGCATCCGAATAGAAAGAATGAATTGATTCAATTGAACCTGAACCGTATTGACTTTCGAATTGAACGTTTGATTGAAGGCAGTCAGATAGGTACAAGTTTAGACAACTTTTGTTTAGTATACTTGTGTACAAAGCGACGAAACCATTGCAGTATTGACTGCACAAGTATACCAGTTTTCTTCTCGTTATGTTACTTTTGAACTTCGTTTTTTTTTCGATATATAGGTTCTTGATGTAGTGCTATTTTTACCGGCAATTCTTATTTTTCTTAGAGCGAGAAAGAACTAGTCACATTTAGTATGACTTCTTTCCTTTGTGGATTTCAATTCAAAAGGTTTTCGTACTCTTCCTTGTGAAATTCCTAATTTGAATTAGATGTATGTATACGCTCACAGTATTTATGTTCAGTATTTTTGTTCTTTTGAATTGACAAGAAAATTCGATGAAGGAGTTTTATGTGGAACTTTTCGTAGACACGTAAAGGAATGTCGTAAATGGCAATGCCTATTTTTAAGTCCCTAAAACTGACCGCAGCCGGATGTTAAAGAAAATTCTACAAAACTACTGCTACTACTGCATCGTTCTTTTAGTTTGGTGGTGTGGTAGTATTTCAAAATACTGTATGCAATTTAAACCACTAGGGTAGTATTTCACAAAGCAAGCATACTACTTTAATGTTTTTCATTCAGTAGCGATTTTCCTGTTGAGGGCAGCATGAATTATTTCAATGCATAATTTATAGTTTATCTTTATAAAAGTTTGTGAAAGAGTTTAGGGTTCCGAACTAAACGTCTAAATACTTTTATTGCATTTCTAATGTTTTGTCAGCAAATGAGAAATGATAGGCTTCAGGCTGGAATTTGAGGAAGCAACAAGTTGTTATCCATGCCGTCCATCCTTTGATACGATGTATTGGGAGCTAGAAAAGCATGTGTGCACACACTCCGGACCTGTGCACGTTGTAAATACAAGTCAGAGCTTTGAGAGCATATAGTACCCAAACATAATACTGAATTTTATGCCATGTGGAATGATAAATAATTCATGAATCATTGTGCCATAGACACTAACATATTTCCATTTATGTACACCATGGGTTACTAATTTGTTTGAGATTTGAAGCTGTTTATAATAACAAAAGTCCCTGGGCCACTGAAGGAATTTCTAGACTGGCTTCTTCTGGCATTATTCCTTGATGAAAATATATTATTGGATTTGACTAAATTATGTATGCTTTACTATGTATTAGTAAGTAATAGTACCAGCACAAGGAAAGACGCAAATCAGCAAATCGGTTCAGTATCAGTATTTAACGCGAAGATCCAATGTCCTTACATCCAGAGACGCAGCATCATTTTAAATCTTATATCATTTGAAAGTTGATCCGAATTTATATGTATGTAATTATGGTGCCGCACGTTGGATTTGGCTCATGCTTTTGTCCTTCATAAAATGGAAGGTATCGAATTTCCAAGCTGAACTGGTATGTTTCGTAATCAAGGTACTAGTTTATGTTACCGACAGTTTCCTCGAGGCACAAGATTGCGAATTATTAGAAATGACTGCAGATGAGAGTTCATGCCTCGAATTAATGGACATTTATTGTCATGTAGTTAATTAAGTCAAAAGATATTCGTCCTACTTCATATTATTAAAGTCACTGAGGGTTGAGGGCCGAAGCCATCTGACTTTGACCAATTCATTATTGAGGTGTAAAGTTTTTAACATCTCAAGCATACACGGAAAAGGACTTAGTCCGACGGGGGGTGTCTCGGCCAAAAAAACGGGCCAATAAGAGGGGGTGTCTGGTGGAAATTCCCTCACGGTACCGCGAAAGAAAATTCCCTCACGGTACCCGAAACAAAACTCCCTC